>JAVFBW010180689.1:0-10697 GCA_034783835.1 Mopalia ciliata
CCCTCTTTGAAAAATCCTGGTGACGCCCATGCACATGCATAATATTAGTCACAGTCACTCAATATCAAATAAGCACTCCAGTCATAATTATGCTCACACATGGTCAGTGAACAGTTTCACTAAAGCCACAGGAATACACACAGCATAGAACAGAAGGGTAGTGGCATCTAACTAGGATCAAGCATAAGGAAGCATGGCACAGGTAGGTAATGACTTAAAGTAACACAACTATAGCAAGCTACGGTAGTGGCGTCACGTTAGGAAAACACACAACCGTGGCACAAAGAGGTAGTGACATTTAGTTAGGGAGAACTGTCATTCGCACTTCTGACACCAAATGAGACACATCGGAAATCCCAAGACTTGAGTTTTAAAAAGTTTGCTGGAACCTTGTGATGTGCCACAAACTAAACCAAGCGGATCCCACAACTGATGGCTAACAGGGTAATTAAACTACGAGCAGCCTTAAGACAATTTTGGGCTGTGGCAGTCTACTGAAAACAGCAGATTTAGGACAGGAGCTACCTCAAAGTGAGACAGAAAATGGCGCCGTTGGATCACAGTACTAATCTGCGGCTCCATTTCATTTCAACTTCATATTCGGCATACGTAACAATTTATCAGTTCGTCGCATAAAACGTATTAAGGAACTCATACTTAAAAACAACTGTTGTGATAGGGCTGAAAAGAAAACAATCTTTCCAAGTTTACATCTGAAATCGGTTAACTCTGACAGCATTGGGATCCGCTGTTTATCACCACAGTATCGTAAATACCACACAATTTGCAAATTACCTAAACATTATAAATAGCCGCTTACATTAACTTCAATATTAGTGTAAGGCAACACCGCCATAAAAATGGTTTTTAATTCTTTATTTTGGTGTATTCATACATGTTTAATGGCCTTCAGATTAGGAGAAAACATGAGTCTCTTCAACTGCTGCAAGAGCGATCGCAAGTCACGTTCTCACACGTGCTGACATCAGCGGCTAGTGACATACTTGCACAGAATGAAGTATTTTTTTTTTATGTTATCACCACAGAATATTGGCCTTTCCTTTTATTTGTAGTTACCAATCAAAGTTTGCAAGTGCTAGGCCTCTGCAAAGAACTTCACTGAACACAGAGTGGAAATAATGACACAAACATACATTCACAACAATGAATCCATTAAATGAATGATATTACCTTAAGTATACAGCATTAAACCCCAAACAGAAAATTTGAGAGAAACCAACGAATCCGTCTGTCGACCACAAGGCATATGAGTTAGTCACAAGATGTGGATGGGACAATCGCAAGGGTGGTTTCCTACCGGTTTTCCACCGTCATTAGCAAAGACAGTTTGATAGGGACAATCCGTCGTCATATATATATATATAAGTGAAATACCATTGAGTACAACATTAACCCAAACAAATAAACAAATAAATCCCCCAGAAACAGAGTGACAAAGTGATCTATTTTGTATTAAGTACTACGTATAATTTTGTATTTAGTACTATGTATATTTTGAGACCTTTTTATTTGATTCTGTGTTATAGTCGTCCATTGAAAGCGTTCATTATGGTTTTATTATTAAATTCGAATTTCTGGCCTGTTAGGAGAAGCATGGAAATGTATAATAAAAAAACGACGCTCTAGTTATTAACCTCTATTAGGCCATGTGCGTTTGCATGCAAGATTCAGCTGTTGTATGTTCAAGACTAACATTTTTGAAAATAAGTTACTGCATATAATCAGATATCATCTAGTAGTTATAGGAATTCATTATCGAACTTATTTAGTTATAGTTTACATACACCGATATAAACAAGGTTTTACCGAAAGGCCTGGGAACAAACATAAATAGTACCGCTACTTAAATTGGTAATAAACTAGTATATACAAAAGCTCAGGAAACTGAATGCTGTTGTCAATTACTTATGGTATTGTTACCATGGGAACGGACAGCTGGCTTCGTGTAAGAACCAGAATGGGACAAGAATGTGTTTCGTTAAATCAATCTACTAATCATTGATACTCACTTAAATGCTCCGCTGGTCAAACTGTTTGGGTTTGTCACGCACTGATCAAATGATTACGGACATCAAAGGCACCGCCAATCAGGTAAAAATGTCAAATAAAACGATCCGTTAGATGATGGTCACAAATTTCTTTAGGTATGCATGATTTTACAAATCACTAAAGAATTATCCATGAGCTTCGCCTGGACGAAATCACCACAAAATCAGGTGCTTACCGACAACATTTACTCTCATGTATCGCAGCTAGACCTAGACATGCTTTGGGTTAGACTACAAGTCTTAAAACAGTTTAAGTGGAAAGTTTAGGTATATGCCCAGAGGTAGAGTCAATTTTAGGTCCATTTGTTTTGTCAATAAATGGTAATGTCAATATTTTAAAACTAAACGTACACTTAACGTGAACAGAAAATCATGTTGTGAATCTGATACCATGGCTTAAACAATGCTGTCGATGCTTGTATTGTTATCAAGTATCAAGTGTCATGATGTTGCCCACTCGGCTTCTCGGGATATTAGTGCTGATTTACACACTTTTACATGAAGCAGACAAACCAAAGTGGCGAAACACAGAGTTATGGTAAGGGTTTTGAAACCCGAGACCCATGAGGTCAATGACTTGAGACCCATAGGATTATGAAAATTAGACTCGTAGGGCTATGTGACTTAAGGCCTACAGATTTATGGAACCGGAAACGTGTAGTGTAACTAGTAAGGACCCATGGGTTTGTAACACTGGTTTCGGGTCACGAGAACCGTAGGATTCTATGCATTCTAAAACCGGTGTGAATAAAAATATTATCGTAAATTATGTTCACGATTTAATACTACATACAAAGAACGTTCCAAATGATCATTGGCTGAAACATAAGCTTTTTTCACGTTTAGAGCCAAATTGAGTCCAATGTGGGAGAGTCGATTAACTTAAAAGAGCGAAGAATAAAACGCACAAAGCAAACGATAAGACCCATTTTGTACCCAATAAGTTTTTCTAGTTTATAAACGCAAACTGCCACTTTGGGAATAATCCGTGCTATACCGTTCTTCCGAGGAAATCACGTGGCTGACCTCTATTATTAGCCAAAAATATATTATCTTATAAATGTGTTATTGTTTATATGTGGGTCTACATAAGAAAAAAAATAAAATATTTTATAAAAAAAAAATGTGTAACTTCAAAAAATAATTGTATCGATCTGCAGTTGTGTGATTTCATAGTATAGTCCCGCCGTATTTACACAGTTGTAATCTGCCTCATTATCTATAAACATAATGTTAGACGTCAGAGAAGCATTACTTCTATTCTTTTATTTGCATATGTTGCTTTTATAAAATGATCTCAGTCAAAACGAAAGACAGATTGCTTCTTTAGATCATTTTCCCTTTTCGCTTAACTGCTACTAGATACAAAGAACGAATCGGCACGGTTCCAATTTACCATTATAGGAAGCATTGGATTCCCTTTTCATGTCCACAGCTAATATAACATATACTCTGTTTTTCTAGATGCCTACAGGAATGAACGGTGATATCAAGGGACATTATCCATGCTGGTAATTTTCTAGAATACACCCATAACCTCCCTTTAATTTTCATTCCATATATGAGGACGTATTCATAAATAATTATTTCTACACATTTAAGCCTAATTTCTTCTAGTAATTTAATATATAAGTCTGCATCGCATGGTCATTGAGCTGATTTATGTAATAAATTGGAATAGAATTAGAGGAGTTGTGTGTAACTCTCTGAAGAATGTTTCTGGTTTGGCGCCGATCTCGTCGAAACGACTTCGGATATACCGTACTTGGACTGGGCAAGATATTGGGCCGACTGGAGGCTGAACTTACATGATACTGAACATTTATTGTTTGATTGGGGTTTAACGCCGTCGTTAAGATTATTTCAATCATATGACAGTATGCCAGCATAATGGATAACGGAAAGCACCCTCCGCGCCCGCCCACTGCCGGGCAACAAACAAAGACAAGACAAGACAAATACAAGAGGATCACAAGGTGTACATACACACCATAAACAAATCAGCTTTATGTTTCCCCTTAGCTTTGAGACCACAAGGACAAAAGGAAACTCCCTCCAGACACCCGCAAATGACAGATTGATGATTTTCCTCCCTCGTTACCAAAGTTATACAAACGAGAACAACGACATACCCACGACAATGAATAATGATATTGCGTGTTTCTTGAATATCAAATAGATCGAATCATCTGCCTTGAAATAAAACAAAAAGATAATAAGAGTGTGGAATCTGTGTTTCCTTTTTGTCATTTATTTTGTTCTTTTGCTTGAAAAATGATGTGAGTGAATTTCTACATGTTTGAGCGACAGGCATTTTGAGTTTCTCCAGAATCATTAAGCAGACAATAGACTCTTAAATGTTAAAAAAAAAAACCCCATTATTTCATATAACTACATATTTTCTAGAATGACTCATCTTGATAAAATTTCAACTTCATGTATGTATCGAAAAAATGAAGAGGGAACAAGTTGCTTATCTCCACCG
The DNA here is from genome assembly GCA_034783835.1 of Mopalia ciliata. NCBI lineage: Eukaryota > Metazoa > Mollusca > Polyplacophora > Chitonida > Mopaliidae > Mopalia > Mopalia ciliata. The sequence goes on from JAVFBW010180689.1 coordinate 4,555, forward strand.
GGATTCGAACCCGGGGCTATGCGATATGTTATTCACACGGCATGGGGCATTTAAATGAGCATTTCAAGGCCGAGGTTTTTTTTTTATTTCATGAGAGAGGAACAAATAAAAGAAATAAAAGGAAAAAAGAAAACCCAACAGGTAATTAAAAGCTGGGACCTGTTGCTTGGATCTCTATTCAAATTTATCTGTTATTAGATGACGTCACCCATCTCTTATCCACTAATCTTGTGTTAGCTAATAATAGTCTTTGGAGCATCTGGCCCCAGGGCTGCAATATGTCCTGGTCATAAAACAATATCATTTTTGTAGTTATGATTGGTAACTTATCGTAAATTGTGGCCCTTGCCTGAGGGAAGTATGATTTGTGTATTTCCAACACACAACAAAACAGTTCAGGTTTTATTGCTGTCTTTGTGTGACAATAACTATTGGACGCACAGCCGTCATATTTGTTAAGTATCCATTAATGAACGAATCCATGAATGAATGAATCGACCAATCAATCATCTAAAGGTAGTTGAGTTTTCCCGCAACTCAGGTATAGAACCCTGTCCCAACTCAAGGAGCGAGAGTTTCCCAAAGTTTCGATCGGCGTTAAAACGTTAGATGATATTTGAAGGTTACAAAATGTGTGCCGCGGACGGTTGTATGGGTGCGTTTTGTTGTCCCGTTGTTTATCCGAATAGGGCCGATAGCTTCAGAAGCTCTGATCGTAGCTTGTCACGCTATCAGTCTACCAGCTGTCACACACAGATCAAAGCGAACACGAGAAAACGCCTAGAAATCAAATATGTACATCACGTCAGAGGGAAAATCATGGAAGACAACAGAGAAAGACACTCTTTTTTCCAACAACGACCCTTATTATTGACTGTCTGATTCATAGGTGATATTATTCTGACTTACTTAGACAAATGCCCGTTAAGTGAATGATAGGAATCCACACAATGCAAAGACCATGTGTTCACAATCATCACAACGTAACGACTAAATTCTCACCATATAAGGACTATATTTTTTGAATTATCACAATTCTAATTACCCACAATGTAAGATCTGAATTTTCGGAATCATCATTATCTAAGGACTATACATTATGAATCCTCACAATGTGTGGACTTTGTATTCTGAATCTTCACAGTGTAAACTCCATAGATTCTCAATTCTCACAATCTAAGTGTGTATTTTCTGAATCCTCGTTATATTTTGAGTATATATGATGAATCCTCTCAGAATAAGCCCTATATATTTAGGCTTAATCCTCACAGTGTAAAGACTATTTATCAAGAATCCTCACAATGTAATTATGAATCTTCTCAACGCAAGGACCATATATTATAATGATTTTACTGAATCATCATTATCTGAGGACTACAGATTATGAAGCCTCACAATGTATGGGCTATATATAATAAATACGAACAATGTAAGGACTACCTGAACCTTCACAATGAAAAGGCTAAAGATTCCTGACGACTCCTCACAATGTATGAGCTTTGTAGTCCAAATCCTTACAATGTAAGGACCATAGATCCTGAATTATCACAATGTACGGACTATAGATTCTGAATCCTCAAAATATAAGGATTATGTAATCCAAATCCTCACAATGTAAGATATGTATTTTGTGAATCATCATTATCTTCCCAACGTAAAAGGGCCATATATTCTGAATCTTCACAATTTTAGGGCTATAGATTCTGAATCTTCACAAGTAAGGACTATACATTCTGAATCCGCGCTAAGGAAGGTAAGTATTTTCTGAATTCTCATTATTTTAGGGCTATATATTATGAATCCCCAAAAGTAAGGACCATATATTCTGAATCCTTACAATGTGGGGATAAATTATTCTGAATCCTCACAATGTGGGGACCATATATTCTGAATCCTCACAATGTGGGGACCATTTTTTTCTGAATCCTCACAATGTGGGGATCATATACTCTGAATCCTCACAATGTGGGGACCATATATTCTGAATCCTCATAATGTGGGACCATATATTCTGAATCCTCACAATGTGGTGACAACATGTTCTGAATCCTCACAATGCGGGGATTATTTTTTCCGGATGTTAAATGCTAATACACCAATTCATTATGTTAACCATAAGTTGTTAAGAGTGTTGGCGTACAAATAGTGAAATGAGTACTTTTATTCATTTGGGTTTACTCGAAGTTGAAAAATGAACAGTTCGTTAAATGGGAATAAACCAGTTCATTTTGGTTTACATTAAGTTGATTAAGAGCAGGTCGCTAAAATAGAATACACCAAATCATTTGAGTTGAGGCTGAGTTAATATTAAAAATAAGCAGATAGTTAAACAGGAACCTGCAAAATTTTCTGAACTAGAATCTGTTCAAACTAAGAAAGTGTTATCCCAAAATAACGAAAATACATCAATTCACATATACCTGTTCAAAAAATGTTGTAGGTTGAAACCCGTCCGGGAATCGAACCCACGACCCTTAGAGTTAGGTACCGAGTCACCAGCGGAGTATAGATAGCGTACATTCACTACCCCTCTGATAGGAGAGTGACACAGCTCCCAAAGCTGATAGCAATGAATAATTTTTGTGTTTTCAACCTACAAAATTTTCTGAACAGGTATATGTTCTAACTAAGAAAGTGTTATTCCAAAATAACGAAAATAATGGAAATATCCCTAGTTCAATGTGGATGTCATAGTTCAATGTGAATACACTTAGTTTCTTGTGAAAACACTGACTTTATTGGAAAGACAAGGATAAGATTTAAAGGTTCTTTCATATTGGAGTTTATAGGAACATGTATACAGATTATGTATACAATAAGTTTAAGGGAAAATATAGGCATGCAGTGTATTTAGAAATTTAATTACAATTTAATTAGAATACTACACTCAGTTTATGTTGATTGCGTACAATTCCGTTTATTGCTTATGCACCTTATTCATAGGGAATACTTGAACACTATTGGGCCATTGGGCATACGTTTAATTTGAAGTAACAGAAGAGGTGTGTTGGGAAATAAATTTATCTGGCACACCGAGGGGGACTATAGTTTTAAAATAAACATTGTATTTAGTTTGTATAAGGGAGAGTTAAGTCTTTATCTTTTACTTATCCATACAGGTGGTTTAGGGCTTTGCCGAAGCTGTTTTCATTCTGTTGTAGTCCCGTCGCTGAAGCATCCTCTGTCTTCATGTAGCCGGCGACTTAATTCTCCGAGAAAAATGAGTCTTGCCAGCAAGTAGCAAATTCTATCAGCTATATGACCACTGATTACGGCAAGCTTTTAATATTTTTCAAATCTAATATCAGTAATATGGCGGCGAGTGTTTACGTCTTTTGAGAGGATTTATCCGATAAGACCGATTCCATCCACTATCGATGTCGACCGATGCTTCCAAGTGCCCGCTATCGCTTTCTCTTCGCCTGGTTCGTCGCTATCAGGCACTATCCAGCCGCTCGATCCCATTACCGATAAGCGGATAATTTCCCCGGCACTGTATCAGCATTTATCCCAGACACAATGAAACGGGATGGGAGCAGGCTGGAAACTCAGCCTTATCGTGATGGCGTCCCAGGGTCCCCTGCTCTGGCGACACTTATCTTTTAGCGCGCCACGCAGACGGGTAGACGATGATTACGTTCGATAACCATCTTGCTCCCTTACCACTCAAGCCGTAATATGTAATTTCATTAAATCCTGGAAGTAGTTTTCAAAAATTACGCCAATATATTGATTGGACTTTCAAGGTATTCCCTTGTAAACAGATGGGAGATTTAACTTCGGTAAGGATTCCCTATAAGTCTCAGAGAAAGGAAAAGTTGGCGCGAAAAACGAAGCTACTCAGAAGAAGCCTAGTTTTGACCTGGTTTAGATCCGGGAGCAGACGACATTAGCCCGGGACATTATGGGGGTGAAGTCAGCCGTCTCCGCGCCTACTCTCTTAAGACCAACGCAGACTAGAGCGATTCTATCGGTGCCGAATTGGATAGCAGCTTTCTTTCTTTTCGAGATAAAATACAAATGATATTATTCTTTCTGACAGAGAAATTTAGTCTATTGTTATGGGGTTAACCTGAGATCAATCAATCTGTGAAGAACTCCCATTCGGACTGACTAATATCTGATAAACTAATGCGTGTACATTGAATGCAAGCGAGTTATAAGAAACTTTGTTTGTATGATATAAAAAACAATTTGACTAAAACAATCTTTTTCTCATTTATAATTCTTTGATTACATTGCATTAATATATCATATTTAGATCATTAATAATAATTTAACTTACAAAAATCGACTATACGGCACGTGGATATATTCTACCTACTCTCCATGGGCCAGTTGCTCGAAAGACGATTAGAGACTAACAACACCCGGCTAGAGAGAGACCTTAAACATGGCGTGACGTCATCTAATAGTCAATTAAATTTACCAGCGCTTCGAGCAACTGGGCCCAGCTGATTATCCTCCTATTTGTGCAGAAGTCAGGTGGTTGAGTGCAGTCAGTGTTCTAGGTGACCGACACTTGTTGGTGGTGATTTGGGGCCTAACTCTGATGGTCGCTGGTTCGATTCCAGGACGTGTTTCAGCCTGCGCATTTTCTGATCTCGAGCCTGTTCAAACTAAGAAACTGTTATCTCAAAATAATGAAAAAAATGCGTATATTCGTGTTTACAATATGTATATCATAGTACGAAAATTAATTTAAAACGCATTGGCTAAAATCAGACGTCCATAAACCATGAACTTCTGCTTAAACTTATCATAAATGTTATTATATCTGCGCAAGGCTATAAATAGCTACTTAAGACACTTCACTTGCAGCATTCTGCTTTGCTTTGAAGACTTAGCATATTACTGACACGGAACAACAACGTGTATTTATACGAGTTATCCCAATGTTGTTGGGTCAAAACCGTAGATTTATTGTCTTCTAGAAATGTCACTTCTGTTTATAAATGCTCGAGTTGATACCGCACCTCTTGACGGATATTTTAGTCCATACGTCTTTATAAATGCACGAGATCACATCCCGTGATTGTGGCTCGTCGATATAGACCTTAAACGTCTTAACAAACTTTCTTATCAATACTTCCAAGGCCGCCATGAGAAATTTTCAGCCCTGGAAAAATCAAGGGCCGTATGAAAATCATGAGTGGGCCCATTTCTGAACCCTGCATGCGTGGACTTGAAGAATTTATATCCACCACACGAAATTGTCATTCACATATTCAGGAAATGACACATTTGATTTTGTTGGCTTTACTCTGAATATGGAAGTTACTGATCCCTTTTCACTGGAGGAACACTGAAATACCATTGAAATACCATTGAGCACGGCGTTGAAAAACAATCAATAAATCTTTAAAAATACAGCAGTACACTCATGGCTAAAGAGGGGAAAATGCATCAAGGTTCACTATTGGCTTTAATATAATTTATTCCGTGTAAAACATCACGTGACAATAACACGTTGACTGACTGTCTGTTCATGACAAGTAATGCGCGAAAGTACGAAAAAGAAATGACGAATTGGCCCTAGAGTCTTGAGCCATATTTTCGCATTTTTTAACAAGGCTACATAGCGATTTAATGTCGAGATTGAGATTTAAAATGTGCTTATATGGTTTAAATGTTTACCTTTCAGAACATCCGCTTACTCGCATAGCGGAATAATTGTAATGCTGCGATATAACCCTTATATGTGTTAGTGAGTTTCAAGAATGTTCATACGGGCTTTACTTACCTATGGGGGGACATTCATTTTCAATGCAGCCAAACTCTGCATATTTCGTGGATTCGCTACTTTCACTATTGTTTAGATACATCGTCTCCATGTAAGCGATTTACCCGTATAAGCACGACATTAGATAGAAGTCAATCATCTTATTTACCAGAAATTATAATTTAAAAAACTAAGCCTATACGGACTTAGTGTTATATTTTCTCCAGCTACTGGGCCTAATAAATGTAAACAGGATGGCGTCTTCGGATACCTTTTTATTGGGGAATGTGCAAGTCATCCGCCAAAAGGAAGTTGCTAGTCAGACAGACCTAGATTGACATAGGATTAAATGAACAGCTGACTGCTCTCTAGAGTTTCATTGGATGTGTAATTGGGTCTTATTTGTTGGGTAAAGCGAAAT
>JAVFBW010180700.1:0-10697 GCA_034783835.1 Mopalia ciliata
AATGCTTGAAAGAAAGTTTTTGTTCATTAATCAATGTGTAAATGTTTAACCAGGTTGACATAGAGATTAATGGAGAGCCGGTTGATCTACACATGAAACTAGGGGAGTCTGGTGAAGCCTTCTTTGTGGAGGAACTAGATGGAGACATTGGAGAGGTATTATTATCACTTTTGTCTACAATAATGTCCAAAATAGATTTATTTGTTTATAAAAATATATTTTGTATACATAATCTATCATAAATACACCTATAGGCCTTAAAAATACACACATAAATTAAAATTTTGTGCTATACTGTAACACAAAAATACACAAAATGGTAAGAAAATACTCTTAAAAAGTTATTTCTACACATACATTTCTTCAAAGGTAGGCAGGTCTGCACTATACCGCTTTATACACTCATCACTCAGTCAGTATACTACATGGATTTTGACATTGGCTAGAAAATGAACATTAAATTTCTAGATGGATGAATTGAAACTAGAATCTACATGGAAGTTGTTGTTAACATGATCCCCATCCTCTTAATACCATCTCTCTCTCTCTCTCGCTAAACTCTGCAGAAACATGGCCGTCCAAGGCAATGGGTAAATTGTTAGCGCAGGTGCATATCCTGCTTATATGTAACAATCATGGGATCGAGTCCATCTTTTGGCCATCCGTTTTATGAGTGGGTCACATGATGTGGCTGTGTCAATTGTGGGAGTCTTTTTTTTTTTTTTTAAACGTTTTCTCACAGTTTTTCACCGATACACTTGAGTATAACGTTAAACTCTAATCAAATAACAAGCAGAAACATCCCTGTTCCAACCAAGCAACAGGGTGTCTTTACTTAGCAATGAAGGAGCATAACATTTTCACCATAGTAAGCATTGAAATTTTTAGGGTTGTACCAGTGTGACTATTTAACTGCTGGAGTTTATTGCCATCGTGTTAAGGAAACACCTTAAAGTACAGTTTTAATTTTTTGTTCTAATGTGTACTAAATTGACAAATTCTGTCGTTTACAGGTGCCGGCTTACCTTGCAACATCACCTATCCCATCAGCAGAGGACCTCATGGCCATGGGGGTGATGGAACTCCACAAGGAGGCTGAGCGACAGGAGCGAGAATTGGCTTCTCAAAAAGAAGTGGAAACAGAAGATTTGGCAGTTCCTCTGAAATCCGATGTGCATTTAGAAAAAATTGATGAGGGTCCTGTTACGACTGGCACACTCTCCACATCCGATAATTTACATTCCAACAGCCCGAATAACAAAAACAATACTGTGGTAAAACGGTCCGGAACAGAAGTTATAAAACCAAGTCGATCAAAGCATAGACATGTTCATAAAAGAGACCCATTACATGACAGTGACAATTCGTCTAAAGAGAGTGGCTCAAGGGAGATAACCCCAAAAGACTCCTCTCAGAAAGTTGATGAAGTGGTAAAGGCTAAACGAAAGCGAAAAAAGAAAACCCCTCATAAAAAGTCTAATCCCAGATTAGCTGGGCAGTCTGAATCCAAAGAATCCAAAATGACCAAAAGTGACAACACAGAAGGCATTTTTGACCTGGATGTCACAACGGACGAGGAAGAGTTATGTCTCCCTCCATCACTCTCACATATTGTAAAATCTGCAAGCCTTCCACTGGCGGAAGAAGATAAAATGGACAGAACAGACATCTGGGCTAACAGTCAGTTTGAGGCTCATCTACATCCATTCAGTGACACAGATGTGACACCGGTATCCAGGTAATCATTCAACTCAGGTGTCTCATCAAACCATTTAAAGTTAACAGAAAAGTTGTCATTGTCACAGAGACACCAGGACAGGGTCTGACAGAAATGAGCTGCCACAGTAAACTTTTCAGCTGAATAGAAAATTTTTATTTAATTAAACGGGAGGTTGTGAGTTAGTGTCTCGTTGCCTGGGTGCTCTGAGAGTCCATCTGTTTGTTATGTCTTTGTATAACCTCCTGTGATTATCTTGTTTTGCCTTTTTTTATGACCAGTGCAACCAGTTTCCATCACCCGTTGTCATACGAGTGAAATAATCTTAAGTATGGCATAGAACTCCAACCTAACAAACAAAACAAAAAAACAAATATATTTAATTTGATCTTGCAGCCCATCAGCCACTCGTTGTCATAGCCCTGTTTGTAAGAGTGATACAGAGTGTGAAAGACTGAAGCAGGAAGAGGCTGAGCCTGGTCACTTATTACTGCCCCCAGAAACTGAGTGGGAATGGGGACAGTTACCTAAATCCCTCCCTTCACCCACTCAGGAACTGCCTTCCTCAAGTAAAGACATCTCTTCAGACAGCAGAACTCGTCAAGGTATCTCATTTTAGATCTTCTGATACACATCTTGTAAATTAGTAAAATAATGTCTTGTTTTCCCTTCATTTCGGACTTCATATCGCCAGTGGCTTAGTGGAAGCGAGTGCTCTTCCTAAACTTCATTTGCTCTGATTTACCGTTCATTGGATTGAGTCAGGTATATGAGTAAGTTACATGTTGTGGCTCTGGCAATCGCGGTGTTGTTTGTATGAGGTTTCCTCCCAGTTTTTCACCGTAATAAGGCTGTGTACAGTGAGAATGGGCAATCCGTCGTCATATAAGTGAAATGCCCTTGAGTACGATGTTAAACACCGTTAAACATCAATCAAAAAAACAATCTGACCCTATATCATACATCTTTTGAGTTCAAATTTTCTTTTGTCACAAAGAATGTTAATTATCAGTGAGAAGATCTAAATGGCTCAACTCTACTAGTCTTTCCATTATGTATTTTCTATATGAGTTGTTTCCCTATGAGGAATTGACTCTTCATAGAGTTTATATAATAATGTTGAATTTTTTTTTTATGGCCCATTTTTGGAATCTTATTAAGGATCAGAAATAATCTTTGCTGAAGAAAGACAAAATAAGAAGGGTAATGATTCTGTTTTGGAAACCACGCAGGAAAAATTGATCCTCCAGGTAGATAACTCTTGATAAATAATATTGAGTTGATCATGTTTGTTGACAGATTCCACAGGGAAATCTCAGCCAGGTTCTGGAGGGTTGTTTCACTTTATGAGAAAGACAAAGGCAATTCGTCACAAACCAGAAGAGGAGGGAATATACCTGGCTGATCTCACCAAAGAGGAAATGGATCCTGAAATAGCTAAACTCTACTTTCCCAAAAGGTTGGTTATCACCCTTTGTTTTAACTTGAACTGGAAAACGATACATGTATTTCAATAAATATGGGGTAGCTGTGTTATTCTTGTAAATGCATGACTTTCACAAAGAAGAGTTAAAACACAACACCAATAAAAGCTATGCAAGGGTACTTTATGATTCAATATTTATGGTTTATTTTAAAATATTTATCAAAATTAAACTGAAATAACATCACTGTGTGTCTCTTTTTTACAATATTTTTGGTAACAATAATATTCACAAAAAGCAGTGTAAAAAAAAAATGACATACAGTGATCCTATTTGGGTTTATTTTGGATAATAATTTTTTTTTTGCAATGAACCAAAATATTGAATCATCATGTATCCATATCCGACATAATGACTAATTTGAACTGAAAACAGGTTTTAAAACAATTCACAAGTTCATAAACAGAGTGATTTGATTGTTTACGCCTCTGCTATTCAAACTAAACCATGGCTGTGTTGTGTGAAGGGAGAAGTAGGAACCCCTACATCTATCCAGGAATATTATCACTTGGTCTTTGTCCACTATGAACAATTCTGACATGGTTTTACAAGATTTCTCCTTGGTTCATTGTCAACAATGCAAAATTGCCATATTAGGCCATAAAAAGTTCTCAATAGTTTCTTAGGCACCACCCTGGGCGGTTAGCCAGAAATCAAAAGTAGGGTGTCCAAAATGGCTATTTTGCTTCACTTTAACAGTTTTCCTATCTCCTGCATGTTAAAGTTTCTTAAAACAAGGTGTCCAAATGAGGCAATTGTTCACTTCAGGGTGTCCATTTGGACGGGTCTGCCAAAGCCCTTGGCACCGCCGCATCACATCAAAACCCCCTGCCTCAAATTTTTTTTTTTGCAATTTAAAAAAAAATATGTGTAGGCCTATTGCTTGCACTGTGAAATTTGGCTTTCAATAAAATGTATTTATGAGTAAGCTTATATAGTTCTATTCTACATCTCCCAAAGTAGCTGTATCTGTTAAAAAAAGTATTTTTGCTTTAAATCATTTGATATTGATTTTCAGCCATAATACTGAAATTTCTTTGACTACCACATTAGTCGAAAAACTAATATTGGCTTTCTTGTATTTGTTGTTGCAAAGTAGAGTAATTTGATAATACATGTAGACTAAAATTGGGTTGGATAAATGTTTGGAGATATATACTCTATTGGAGTTCTGTGGTTCTTTGTTATCCCATTACAAGGGAGTGATATGTTACCTCTTATTATTGAATAGTAAACCACATGAGTGAAATAACCTTAAGTTTTTCAATGGACACAAAGTAGACAAACATTCAACTAACGAGCGAAGGCAAGCATTTCCAATGTCTTAATTTTACCAGTTTTTGATTCAAGCTAGTTTCACATTTCTGTTTTTCAGTTCATTCCATTTCCAGTCAATCCGTGAAAAAGAAGAGGACACAGAGTCTGGGCGTGGCGCTTCACTCCCACAATCCCCTCACTCGGTGGAGGGTGCCATAGGGGGACCACCCGCCAGTTACCTATTGTCCGAGGTTCGCCACCTTGGAGAGGTGTCATTATCGCTGTGTGGTGGAATAGTGGAATTAGAAGGTCACATATCGATGGAGCGATTTATGCAGAGTGTGGTGACTATAGACACGCTTTGTGAGGACCTAAACCTCATCCAAAACCCAGACCTGGTTGTCAGGATTGGAGACAAGTACGCTATTTATTTTTTTCCACAAAGCCGAATTCAAGTTGTACGGCAATTTAAACAATTCCTTATATGCGAAGCATGTGAACAAGCCATATAAATTTTATGTTGCTTGAAAAAGAAAAGGTCTAACTTCTTATCGTGTTAGGACTAAATATGTGTTTTTAATTGTTTTGATTTTGAATTACGTTAAATTCTTAATAATTTGATTTCTGATCACTGATTTAACAATTTTCAGATGTTCCCAAACCATAACTGAGTGTAGTACATGTATGCAACAAGCCAGTAAAGTATTAAAACTGTATGAACTTAATACACATACTTGTATCTACAAGTACAGTAGTAGCTAGCTGGTAGCTACGTTACAAAGAAACATTCGTTGATTGTTAGGATTTCCATGCTATTTTCCCTTTTGGTTAAGTTTAAGCTGTAATTTGGTTGTTTTTCTTTAGCTAGCAGTCCTCTGAATGACCTTTCTGTTTTTTCAGGTTTTTTAACTGGGCCACTGCTGCGCCTCAGATTCTCTCACTAGTGGCTTTTCAAAAGTATCTTCCTGAGGTAGGTTTGCTACAATATATCACTCAAACAGAATCTGAATGCCCAATGGAGTTGTACAGTGGCTAAAAAGGGAGATAACTGTGTTACTTTTTTACTGGCAGTCCACCTATATCATTGAATAACACTACAAAATATATGAATATAGGGCGAATAGAGTTTCCTCATAAGAGCTGCATGTCCCATTAAACCAAAGACAAATTTTATATGAATATTCATATTATGCTATTGCTAGTCAATGAGATATTGACACTTCCTGTTGTTTGAGTAACACATTTATCTCCCTTTGTAGCGTTTGGTCAATTTCCATTGTGAATTACATATATGCATATATATATATATGAAGCTAATAGACTATGGTAATAAATAACCAATGGTGAACTATCTATATTATTGTGGGCTACTAATAACCAGAGTAATAGTTCATCCCAACTATTCTTAGTTTAAATAACTAGAAATTTGGTAGAAAAATATATCTACTACAATGACAAAAATATTTCTTGGTAATTTTGCAGAAAAAAAAAATCGCTGTTAGAATGGCAGAGATAAAATTACTAAATCTTTTTTATATTTTATTAGACTTGTATTTCCTGATGAAGAGAGACTTCACAAAAAAGTCACACAATGAAATGAACAATCAGATTATGGTTTTGAATTTTTGATTGTTTATACATTTTGTTTCATTTCTGGATTTTGTCCATTAAACAGGAAGCTGTCCAAAATCTAATTGAAAAACACATGCCAAAGAAGAAAGGGAAGAAAGGTGGTGTGAAATCCTGGTTTTCCTGGAGACGTGCCCCTCCTGATGAAACACAAACTAACAATCCAGATTTATCAACTCCAACAACAACGACAACTGCTACAGTGAATGTCGCTGTATCAGCAGGATCCTCTGAAGCTGTGACAACAACAACTGTCACCACGGCAACTGTCATCAGTCACAATATGACAACTGTTCCCGAAGAAACTAAAACCGAAGTTGCTCTTCCTGATCCTGAGGAAGCAACAGTTGATGTTACCATGCCTGTCATACCTCCTGCAGAAGATGTTACAAAATCTGAATCACATGTGATAGAAGTTGATCTGCCGCACAAGGATAATACCCCATTGGTCGCAAGTTTATCTCATTCAGTGCCACCTGAATCATCTGAAGTGCTGTTGGAGGAGACAGTCAGTGTTGAAGTGGCCATTGAAATAAAGAAAGAAGATTCCACAGTTGTTGAAATATCAGAAGAAGTGGTAAGTTTTCTCAGGTGTTCAAACAAATTTTGGCTGCAAGCACTGTAGAGGATATACTCACCTCCCCTGAGCCTAGTGTGTTGTTTGATATGATCCACCTGTTGACCCACAGGTATATGTGTGAGTCACACGATGTGGCTCCGGTAATCGCAGGGGTGGTTTTAACAAGGTTTCCTAATGCGTTTCTACCATAATTAAGCAAGGAGTGGTGAGAAGTGGGCAATTCTTTATCATATAACTGAAATATCTTTGACATTGAGATAAGGCTGTAATACATAAAATATCGTGTTCAAATGTTCTATAGTTTAAGTAATAGCACATGTGTTATATGATCTGTGTTTCAGAGGACCGGACCAGTTACAGGTGTGCTAGAAACTCCTGGCTCCAGTGCCCCTAGCAGCCCTAAGAAAACACCCACTCATCATATTGTTGGCAGGTAAAGAACAACTATAGCTTTCTCTTGAAGAAGATTTAGAGATTTAGACAAAGTCCACAATGGATGTTGAGAGTCACATTAAGATAGAAACAACTTTTGGAAACTTTGTACAAAAGTTAATTAATAAGAACTGCAAACTTGGCAGATTTGGGCAGATTAATATGTGTACATTAATGTATTTAACATTTGTATGGTGGAAAAAATGAAAATGTGACATCTTTATGACGGTAAATTATTGAGGCACAAAATAAGTTATATCGCATGGCAATTTTGCTATGCAAAATGACATAATTGCTACAGAACTTTCTGTTGGCTGAGCAAAACTGTGATACGTTGTATTTATTGAAAAATCGGACGGTATGTTTTCTAACATCTAGCCTAGGGCCACAAAATATTTACTCTCGGAAAAGTTAAACTTGGCATCTGTCAGTCCTCATAAAATAGTGTCACAAGACATAAAGGGTTCTGCGCGCTGACTGGGTCAAATCGGCCAATGAAATGGCTCCTTTGATCGCGCAAATTGCACTGCACACAGAAGCAGATTCTATTCTGTTCACCGACACTTTGATCACCAGGTAGCTCCTAGTTCAATGACATGTTAATAGGCCATTGGATTTGATTGATCCATGATGCGGTTGGAGAAGCTATTTTACGAGCGCGATAAAGTTATGCTTTCCTGATAGTGATACTGATAGTTATATAGCAAAGCGCAGTGACAGAAGACCAAACCAATGGCGGCAACAGTGAAAATGTCAGCCATTCAGTCGTGGGTGACGGAACTCGACCGAAATGAAAGTTGATTGACTTCTCCGTTATCGATGGATTTGTATATAGCATTAGTTGCAAACTTTGCATAAAACACGCTAGTCACGTGAAGAAACTTTAACTCATGTTTTTTACTCCAGTGAGATCTTATATTATTTACAGTGTACATTATTACCAGTCTTGTTCTGAATTTGTAAAGTGTGTCAGCAGTAGCACAAACATACTTCAGAGCAAATACATTATTTTTTATAATTTATTTCCAATTTGAATATTAAGCAAAATTGTTAATTAATATTGAAAACTGCTAATCAATTTTACTAAGTGGTTAGCAGTTTTGCTATTCAAATTTGAAATGTTATTTTGTGCCTTGAGCTTACACGTTTCTCTCCAAGTATCAACAACCCAACAATGCAGTGTTTTATACTTTATTTTATAATCTTTTAACAAAATCCCCAATATAAATGTCTTAATTGCGTGATTGTTTTATATTGTAGGCAGATCAGTTCATAGATTTGGACAGAATGAAGATTTATCTGTTGTTATCTGGACAGTTAATTTGGTTAGCGTCAGACAAAATGATTAATGTCTGTGATGATATGGAATGGAAGAAAGCATTTGCCTATCATTTATGGTTAGTTTGGTCACAAACTTGTTTTCATCTTATAGAGCATTATTTCGCTGACTTTGTTCTACAGCATTGTTTGTGTTCAAATCTTGCTGTATTTTAAAGAAGGAGTTTGCAAAAATAATTGTACAGTGGTTATAAAAACTATTTGTCAGTTTTTTTAATTTATCTCGAAGTTTCCATCATTTTTAAGCAAGGAACAATGGACATTCTGTAATCAGATAAGTGAAATACCCATGAGTACCTTATTAAATCAAACAAACAAAGATAAATTAGTATCTGTAAATCTATATTTTGTTCAGGTTCCATTGTGCTCCCTCGTCATTGCTGTCGGAAGCTGTCAATCTGTATGATGTGGCGTACCAGGGTTCCGAGTCCGAGGAGAAATATGCAGTCTCACCTCGCCCACCTTACCTAGAGAGAGAGCTCAACGTGGAGGAAGATAAAAACTTTGTCATCCATGACACTTGCTACCATCTGTTAAAGCTATACTGTGATCGTTCCCATAGCTTGGAGAGTCTACTTTCACCTGTCACCTCCACGGCTAACCAGCTAGATTATAGACTCAGGTGAGCAACTCTTCTGATAAACGTTTATGTAGTCTATATTTGACTCACCATATCTACGCATCAATTAGTGTAATATGCTTACATGAGAGTTTTAAAAATCCTTTAAATTTATTGGATATTTTATTGTATTTCTAGTTCACCTTAGTTATAAACAATCAATCATATGGATATTTAAAGTGAAAGTAATTGTTTTATTTCTGTTGTAGTTGGCACCTGTGTCAGGTATTACAGTCGCTTGGTTATCTACACATATCAGATTACCATGTCTCCCTCATCCACACCAGCTATGCTGCTCAGTTAGAGTCCCTGGGTCTCTGGCAGTGGGCTACCTTTGTTTTACTTCATATTTCTGATGCCCACAGGTGAGATACAGTTTATGGTTTTCTTGATGATAACATGTCATTCAAATACTAACACATTTATCCAGCTAAATGAACTTCTGATCAGCTTGATGGGGGTATGAGTATGCATGGTCAATTAATGTTAATGCAGAAACTCCATTAAATGCGTTATTTAGAAAAATGTTGTAATGTCACAAAAATATTTGTAGTGAAAGAGGTTGAAAATTTACCCTTTTTATTGGTTTCTTTACTTATTGGTTTTGTTGTTTCGCCTTAAATTCTTCTCCTCTGTTTATTTTAAAAAATTACAAAAGGATGAACTACCCAAAGTCACTTATTTCATGTGAACAGATAACATATTTATTTTTTTTTAATTGTGGAAGAATAATGGTATATACTGTTTATATATATATATTTTGGTTGTGCAGACGTAAGAAGAGTGTTATGGATCTGTTGAGTCGTAATATTGGTTTGTCTGAGGACAGAGTGAGTCTGGAGTTAGAGAAACTGTTGGTGGAGAGATTCCATGTTCCCAAAGAGTGGATCCATGAAGCTAAGGTAGGAAGCACTCCTAACACAGGAATAGCTCTTTCCAGCTTGAATTAGAAAGCTTTACAATAGAGAATATTAATGGTTGTTCACTGTTCTACAAGTGACAGGATTACTTGTTTATTCGGGCATTCATAGCTCTAGCCAATATGAATGGATATAGCAGTTAGCTGGCTACTTTCAGGAGTATTAAAACAGACTAACCGTATACTACACAGGTGATACAGGAAGCAAAGATAATGCTTCATTTGTCAGATTTATGCATATTTTGCCTTTTTTGGAATCTGTTGTTAGTTTTATATCTTAGGAATTTTTAATGGTAGATTTAGCTTGTCAAGCATGCTTACAGGTTTTGCCCGAGGCTGTAGCAACCTGCCAGGTTTGGGAAAGACAATGCACAGCCTAGATGGCTCTATTTTAAACTCCAAAACTTGGATGCATTTAGTACTTTTCAGTTTTCCCATTGTTGAAACAAATTGTACAACCTATTGGTTTGCTGCAACTTAAACATAAACTTGTTTTGGTTGTTAACAGTTAATCTTCTGCTGCCTAACACTTTAAATGATATCTTAAGATAAGTGTCTCCATAACAATGGCACTTGCAGTCAAAACACACATTTTGATGCGCCCCGTGAGTGAGCGGGCGGGCCATGGCCCTGCAGAATACTTCCTCGGTTGATCGTAAGAGGCGAGAAAAGAGGTTGCTTTCTGTTGCCCTGGTGTTCTCAGAGCTAAAGGGTAACGGGAA
>JAVFBW010180711.1:0-10697 GCA_034783835.1 Mopalia ciliata
AGCTGCAACCAAAAGTCTGAAGAAGACAAAATGAGTCCCTCTGTCACCTTTGTATTATAATGATTAATAATAAAGCTAAAAGTTCTAAGCAGTTTTCAATCGAAGAAAAAAAACATGCAAATTATTGTTTAGTCACAAGGAATAAACCGTATGTTGATTTGGGGAAAATTGCCGACTCAGACCCTCTCTCTGCTTGAGAAAAAAACAGAAAATATCTTGCAATTAATCTTTGGCAGAAAATCTCTCATGTGTGACAGGCTTAAGGTTTAGTAAATTAAATGAAAATCAGTTCAGGCTGAGACACATTATTAAAATTTGGCTGAATAAAAAGGCAAACAATATTGAAGAAGGTGGTGCACATGAGTGACAGGTTAGAGAGTAGTTACACTTATTAACATGTTGTTTTGCATTATATATAATATATTTTTATATTGTTTACCCCAATCCCCATTATTCCTTATCACGCTCATAAATATTCTACACTTGTGTACAATACAAGTATAGGTTGACCTGGAATTAAAAAATAAGTATTGTAATTCCAGCTCCAATCATTCCTGTTTTAATGTTTAGTTGCTTACAAATACCTTATCAGCAAAGATGACTATATCATTTTGTTCCACACCTTTGACTCAGTAATTAAGCTACAAACGTGTATTGGCACACGAAGAAATCTTCATCTCTTACAATATATTCAGAAGGCAAAACTTCAACTGTTTTAACCATTCTTTGAGCCTCATGCCTTGTTTTTTTTGTGATCTGAACAACCCTTTAGAGTATTTTCATTATTTGGGATAACACTTTAGTTTCTTAGTTTCTAAAAGAGAAGGGAGAAACTTATGTTGGAGGTGGCTGGCAACCTGGATTACTTCGTTTAACTGGCTTTAGTTTGCCTGTTAGAAAGGACCTGGGCCCTGGTTAATATTAAGCTGATTTTCACTTCGCCCCTGTTATTACATTGCATATGAATGTCATTTTACCACCTCACACAGAAGGGCTCTCATTTGATGCATGTGTCGTATAACTTCACTTTGTTTTACATCATTTTCTGAATAACATCAAGTTACGTCATTATTGTTTCATTTTGACAGTGAAGACCTCTGAACTAAGTAAATTTTTTTGACATAATAATATATATAGTAGAAGTCAGTTAAGTTTTCTGTCAGTCTGAATGTAGTCTCAAAGAACAGTTGACATTCAAGCCCGCCTATAACTTTCGCCTTCTGAACGCACTATCAGGACAGACCACTTCCACTTCTGGATGATAGTGGATACGATATATAAATAAGTAAGAACTTTTAATAACTGGGTTAAGGTTTTTGAAGATAAATAAAGAAAAATTATAAAGAGAAAAAAGCAACAAGACCAGTAAGCTAATGTGGATATGTGACCAACAAAAAATCCACATGTGTAATAGGATGTTTCAAGCCTTATTCACCTGCCACGTCGTATTTTCTAGTTATACTGTCGTCGTTTTAATATGTACTTTTATTGTAAAAGTTCCTTTCCGGGAACACACACAGTGATATCATCGGCTAATTACTAGCATTAGATTCCAAAGTGGCAAGGTGTGGCTAGTTTGTTCCACAATTGCCATACATAATTAATGTTTCCAGTCACCAGCTAGACACGCGTTAGCCCAATTTACAAATCATTTCCTTTGGTTCTTTACAGACGTTTTGCTTGTCAGTCCACATGTAAACTTAGGTTGGTGTTAAACTAATTGATGTTGAATGTAGGGGCACGAAGTTTATTTAATAAAACACACCCATCTTTTGAGTTAGTTTATACTCAACTATACTACAAGAGCACATTATATATACATATAGTGGATAAATAATTTTACAGCGAACACTTTTTTTAGAGTAAATAATAATTTACTACTAATATCAACATAAAAAAGTTGACATTTTGTGCGGAGAAGTATTATATACCATATGTATTGGGATGTTTAATTGAGGTGGTTTTATTCATATGGCAGGGTGCTAGTCTACTGGGTGAAGAAAATCACTGGATGTTGTCCTTAGCTCTGACAACACCAGGGGAAGGGAAATTCTCTCCCAGCCACCTAAAGTCACGTCAGTAAAATTATGATGAAACGGTCTAAGACTGGCGGTTACAATCTTTTAAAATATAAGCTTAGCAGTATAAAGTACGGCAAAGCGATAGGAGAATATGGCTTTGAAAAAAATTTGGGTATATTCTCACTGTCAGACTGTTCTGTAGCTTGATAACGAACTGAAGTAATCTACACAATTCATGGATCGATATCTAAACATTTGTTAATAACGATAATCTGTTATCTATGTGGTCAATGGCGTTGGCACAATCGCCGCAACTACGTCACAACGAGACGAAAAAAAAAGAAAAGAAAAAGGGAAAAAAAAAAGGACCCAGTCGTTAGCGTTTCTGGGTTGAATACAACATAAGTGCGTCAACAGGTCAATCTGTTTAAACATTTAACAATCATCCATATACGGATAGAACTTTCTGTTCTGTCTGGTAAAGTTATTAACTGTTCTGATTTTGCGTTTGAGTTTCGTTCTTAAATATAGGCCTATACGTTTACGTTTTGGAAGCAGTAACTTTTGAAACTTAGAAACCGACCAATGTGTATTTCATTTTACATATCCCAGAAAAATGTTGTTACTCAGAAATATAGTGGGCCTTTAGGTGTCACATGTTCAGGCTATCGAGACACGGGCGCACGCATTGGATGTAGTCAACTGTCACTCGTTGTTAAAAGGCCCACGCCTTTGGAATTAAACAAACTTTAAAATGGCCTCCTTCCGGGACAATAAATAAACTGTTGAAGGAATTTAAATAAAATTTGATTGTGTAAAAAGTATTTAATACATTAACTGAAACGAAGGATGGAGTGTAAAGTTGGTGTCGCCATATTCTGCTAGAAACTATTCAGAAAGTTGAAACTATAACGATTTGTTTGTAAACATCTGAGATTCGATAAATTAGAAAACCAAATATACGTGTTGAAAGGTGTGAAGCTAGTAGCATTAAGCAGCCGTTTGTATGGGATATCTGGTTTCATATCAATTGTCATTTTTGCGATACACTCTGGCATCGATCATGGTGGTCTTCATACCATGCAACGTTAATCCACAGAGTCTTGTCAACAGTCAAGCTTTTATTCGCTCTTTTCAGGAGAACAAACCGTTTGTTAGTGTGGTATTCGTGGGGAGCTTCCTAGTCCTGACGCGGTGACTGAGCCTCTGATTGTTCCTGCTGGCCCGGGCTGTAACTGAAAACATGTTTACAATAAAGACAGTGTGTGTCAATCCTTGTGTCATGCATCCACCTACTGGTTTACTTTAACTGTGCCGGCTTAACAAGAACGGATACATAATTTTATGCAAATACTGGCTCTGGCGACTCTTTTCTAGACCCTCGTCTCTATTTCTTTATCATCTATACATTGAAAGCTGTCAACGTTATTTGCGGAGGTGCTGAAAAAAAAAAAGCTTTTTGAATTACACGAAATTAGTAAAGTGATGAAGACTTCGCAATAACTCTATTGAAAAGTATTACAATTTATACCGGAATGTGTCAAGCAAGAACACGATGTGTCCCTGGGGCAAACAGTTTGAAATCTGACTTTTTGGATAAAATTACTAATGGCCGTTGTCGTTAGACCGCACGTGTATTCTGACGATAGAAGTCCTAGTTTAAGCAAAGCCCTTAAGAAATGAAATTGTTCAAAGCTGCTCATGTAAAACTTACATTTTATATCTTTTTGTTCATCTTAATGTGTGGAACTATTTTATTTAAGTCAAATGGAGAAGTTAGCTTTAGGTCAATGTCGATGGGATCATTTGAGGCGAATATTTCAGTTGAATCATTTTAATATTATGCAGATTCTAATTAAGCGTCAAGCCATTTAATAAAAGTGTGCTCCGGGTGAGAAAAATAAACGCTTAGGGCTCTTCCGTTTAATTCATAAGGCACACGACGTAAATTAAATTTATACTTGCAAAATAAAATTAAATATATATAACCAACTCCTTGATTAATTACCCCTCACGTGTGTAAATCTTTAATTTTTATACGTGGAAACATTAAATTAGGATTCCTAAGAGTATAGGTCGACTCGAAGGTTATATCATGTCTTTATAAGCTAAATGTCTCCGGTTCGATCGCCGGTACACGCATACAAATTTTCAGCTTTTGCATGTGGCAAAAATGTTCCGTAAACTGTATTGGATATAATTACTGTGGCCAAAAGTCACAAAAAATAGGAAATACCAAGGATGTATAATTAGAACTCCTTGGATTTGAAATTGATTGGACTATATACGCGATATATGTAAGTATTTCATAAATAAATAGATACATCTGCTGATATTTCTCAATCGTATGCCATGTTGATAGGTAGGTATAACTTCTCGCTTAGATATATTTGTTAAAAGTTGTGTTTTTGTATTTTCAAAGAAAAGTTTTTATGTCGTTTTGGTTCCTATATATTCTAGGTAGTTCACAGCGCGTTTATCTAGCAACGGTCACACCACTGAGGTATACCCTGCTTTACCTCCATGGTCACACCCAGTCGATACTTGGCATTAATAAACGTGGAATCCCTACCAGCAAGTAATAATGTGTAAACAGCGTCAATGAGGATATATCTATATATATTTATATTGTTTTTCGGTAATTTGTGACTGGACGTATTTTAAGACTAAATATATAAAGACTTTCAATACAATTGCTAAAATATATTTTATTGAGTTCTCTTAAAAAGTAGTCCCCAAAATACTAGGTTTGTTATAACTGGGAACTAGGACTTATGTTTGCGACATCCATATAATGATTTCATAATAGGACCAATTTTATGCGTGTTTAAATCTTTTTTTCCGCGGTCAATTAGCAAGCTGTCATAAACAATAATACTATACTACACATGTAGGTAATTTGGACACATCATCAACATCATTAACCTTTTTAATTTGTAATAACAAATTATGTTGCAAAGCGATTGTTCTATGTTAATGTCATATTTTATTCTGACAGTTTTATGCATTCCTGGGAATTTCTTTACACCACGATATGTCCAGGTGATCTTTGGCTTAGCCACATAATGACTTTATAAAGAATAGCTGTGTCTCGTAGAAGTTAACCTTGCGGACCTAGATATCTGACGAGTGGCAACCTGTGTTTTTTCTATACAAGAAGAAGAGAATAGTTGTTCCGATCTGTGTTATGTTAGAGGGAACCTAGGCCAAATCACTGACTTTCTCATCTCTGAATGTTCCATTATATGAGCGAGCGAGTGGAGCAGCGACTTGTGTGGTCCTTAAGTGATAGCCCTACCGCGAGCAAAAAAGGCAAGATATACAGCGACTGGCTACGAGTCTTGGCTTTCACACATGGTTAATAGCCGGCCGTCTATTGGACAATAAATAAGATCACTTTCAATTCATTCATGGATTGAAATCAGGGCGGAGTATATATTTGTAATGATTCGGACTCTCTCTTCACTAGGTGTTTAGTCGCCAGAGCCTACGGTTTCACAACACAGCATATTATGGAAGAAAGTTTATATTTCGTTTGATCTGTATTTTAAGTGTCAAACATAAACGGAAAACGTATTCCGACATATGTTTATTAATTTTACGGAGATGTGCTTGACATGAATTTAAGGTAAAATTTTAAAAGTGTGCGTCACAAGAAATCAACGGATCGAGGGAAGGTGTTTTGGCTTTCCGCCCCTTGACGATTCGCCCAGAGCCCTGATGGTATGGCCCCGGTGACGTTTCAATAATCGCGACGTGTGCGGTCCTCTTGCTCTATCCGTCGTGTGTTGTAAATATTTGCACAAGTGTAAAGGTGCGATGGAGATATGTCTTGGTAGTTGCGTATAAAACCGCAAACACGTGTTAACCAAAATGAGACAGTGGTAGAATCGTGTTACATATGAAAAGTATCTTATATTGCTGTCCTAAGT
The DNA here is from genome assembly GCA_034783835.1 of Mopalia ciliata. Lineage (NCBI taxonomy): Eukaryota > Metazoa > Mollusca > Polyplacophora > Chitonida > Mopaliidae > Mopalia > Mopalia ciliata. The sequence continues at coordinate 5,954 of JAVFBW010180711.1, forward strand.
TTATTGATTGGCGAAAGTTACACTAAGAAAAAAGCCAGATTACTATTTTCCATGAAGTTAAACCTACTGAAGGCATCGAGATGGACATCAGAGACTAAGAGGAACTGACTCCTACCAGTGTTTATAAAGCGATCAATAACGTTGATATCTGAACTATTATCTACTTAACAATGAGGTTTCTTCTACCTATCTCAATAGTGATGGCATTCCTTGCAGTTTCCTGTGAATCCAGAAAAAGGCGCCACAAGGCTTCAATACAGTTCAAAGACTGCGGTAAATATAGTATTCTCTTATTTTCTTGATCACTCTTTGAGTCTCAGTACAATATTGATGCCATTTCCTTTTTTTGTTTTACTACCTGTTGAATAGACCAGAATACAAATGATCTTATATATTAGAAACGACCAAACTTGCGTCCGACAAAAAGACATGCCAATTCGTTTTACCAATCGAGATGATATAGAAACTAACGTACTTAATGCCAATTGTGAGGTATAATCCATAGAGGCATAATGATATTAAAAGCGATCAAAATTTATAACGCATGCACTCTAAGGTATCTGGTTGGGTGAGTAAGAGGCAGTGAGCCAGTTTGTGTTACAAAACATCCAAGTATACCTTGAAAATCGCTCTACAATTTGGTCAAAGAGAAGCTTTACGGGGGTCATGTAGTGCAAGCCGATATAGCCAGAACAGATGAGTTTAAGTTGGGTGTCAGAAAAGCATTCAATAGCACACGCTTTTACAATCATCAAGCGCCTGCATCGTGTCAATGTCGACCAGGGTTAAACGAATCAGAGTCAATTTACACGCTATTAAAGGTTGATAAAGACTAATAGATTGTACTGTGATAAATAGGCTCTTTCTGAAGAACACAAACTCAGCCCTTGATGTTTCAAGCGGAAGATTATCTGAACCTCAAAGGTAAGGTGAGCATACAGATACACACCCACGGTTAGCTATCTCACCGTATAAATTGACTATTCAAAGAACCCACTCGCTTGGCGCTCACCTATATTTGACAGATTTTCAGCTTATGGATAGTACAATTTTTCGTTAACACTTAGTGGGGTGAATAAAAAACAAAACATTAAGATTGGTAATATTGCTGTGGAGTAGCATTTTATATATTGTTATTTACCGGTATGTCGAGCTTGCTTAATTTTATTTAAACTGTCAATTTTACGAATACTGTCAAACTGCAAAGTTTACATACTTCCTTTTATCAATTTTGATTAAAATACAAGATTTAGAGTACATATAAAAATTATGTTTAGTTTCAAATCGATCAATCAAATGGATGCGGTGCTATATGTATTCTATGGACGTGTTATTCCAGGTTATTATTTTGCTTTGTAACGAGCTCCATCGGCGCGATAAAAAGTCATTTAACAGTTTCTATGTATTGGACTTATTAGAACAAGTTCACAGTAAGTGTTATCCGTTTCACAATACTTATCAATATTAAGCCATACTTCGAAGCCCATTCAATATACAGTTCCATCTTTTTTCATTACCCAATGCTTTTAATAATATATTTGGGAAATGTAATAGAACGATCAATAGAACATTAAATAAACAGTTCCATTTTTTTTTTTTATAACCCAACGCTTTTAATATTATATTGGGGAAATGTAATAGAACGATAGTCAAGTGGTACACACATCTGTGGTTGAATGGCTGACTGACTGACTGACTGACCGAGTAAGTGACTGATTGGATGCCCTGGAGATTGCGTGGTGATTATTTGGATGGTTTCCATCCGGTTTTGTACAAACATGACCAATGTCAATTCTTTATGAATTAGCCTTGTACACCAGCTTAAATGACAATTAATTAAATCATTTTTTAAAAGTGTCTTCTTCGTATTATGTTTTAAGCACATACAAGCTTATTTGTCATTTGGAAACTCGTAAATAGCAACACTATCGGGACGCATATAATACAAAACATAATCTTTCTTAACAATTGTTTTTTTTTGCATTCTTTCTCAGTCATTACAGGGTTTAAAGTGTGATGAATAATGTTATTGCCACTTGTTTTTCTCAAGCATTATAACAAACCTCAATTGTTTATTTCTCCATCTGTTATTGGTGAAAAGCACAGCAACAGACGGGTTGACAACGCAGAAAACGTGCACCTGTAGAGGTAGTTTGATGGATTGTAGGTACACACCTTTAATGTGCGGATTTCACGCTTTTTTTCCTTTGCTAATAAACCTGTTATTGGTATACAACAGTTTATACCGGTAATGCGGACGCTTTATGACATTCCATTTTTGTGTTTATTTGTGTCGGTATGATTGCTTGCACCACATTTATAAACCTGGACATTCCCAAGGCCGTTTAATAGTTCTCAATACCCTGTTACCCTGATTTTATAACTGGACAGCAAATAAATTAGTAATAGGCATATATACAGTGGATGCGTTGAACACGACAGACCCATTTATATGAGAAAGCTCCATATAAAAATCATTGTGAAATCATTGACGTTCATTGGTTGTTTGGCCCGCGACCGTGGCTTAGTGGTAGCGTGTACGCTTACTAAACTGAACCAGCGTCGATTCACCGTTCACGGGATCGAGTCCGCCTGTCAATCATCAGGTATATGAGCAAGTACATGATGTGGCCCCGGCAATCGCAGGGGTGGTTTTTAAAACGTTTCCTCTCGGTTTTCCACCGTAATAAGGCTAGGTGAAGTGTGAAGTGAACATTCCGTCGTCATAAAAGTGAAATACCCTTGAGTACGACGTTAAACCCGAATCAAACAAACAAACATTAATTTTCGTGTTTCCTATTTACATTGATTGGTTGATTTGTGTTTTACACCGTGTTTGAGGGTATTTCACTTATATGACGGCGGTGTATTCCAACAATAATTGGCACTAACACAACCGAGACGAGACGCATTTCCGTAATGTTGGAAAGTTAATTTTCCTCCATTGCTAAGTAAAGACAGCCTGCCCTTATCCAGAGGAGCCTCTTTCTCCGGAACTAAACACAAAGCCTGCTACATCTACATCAGTGAGCTTTGTACATAGAGGTGAGAATATAAGAAGGCCACACAAGTTCTATTTGATTGATAGATAACAATGTTGTACCAACCAGACAGCCGTCTTCATTAACCTCACATAGATTAACCCGGTATGACAGCCACTGACGATTATCAACACAGAATCTTTTACGTTTCGTTTTCCTAACGAATCAAGTCTGACATCTTGTGGATGGTAGGTGGGACTATGACACTTTGATAAGCCGGGAGTTACAGAGGTCGCAACCCGTTTGTCAGAATCCACATCTGCCTCATCATATTCTCCTGTTTTTACCAGGAAATTCTCGTTAGCAATTGACCCTGTACAAGTCTGCTCGATTAAATTTGACCAATCTCGGCATGACGTTGATGTAAGACATATGGTGGTGATCTACTCTCACGTCAAGCTGTTAGCATCCCCATGCTGGGTTTGTTTATTTTCGAGAAGTTTACATAGACACTTTTGTCATTTGAATGATTTCATAAGATTCGATCAGTAGATGAATTTTTTTCCCTTCGTGGTATTTAAAAACATGTTATAGCCCCAGAAGAGGATAAGATATGTAATTAAATTTAGATTTTTGGGCTGAGCAAAATAAAAGGTATTCACAAAACGTGACAAGAAAAAAAAGGCCCAATAGACGTGCCAACAGTTTAGATGATCTTAATTAGAAAACCAGTGGACGCCAATCGTCGTTTTCACGTCTGACAGGCAGTTGTATAATCTAGATGTATAGCTTCGAGTGACAATGATTAACACAAATATAGGATTATAAAAAGGCTGACAGATAATCTACAAATTGATAGTATACGGCCCCAGGCTGTGATAGGCTAATAAGTAGAGGTGCTAGAAACATCCAGTGTGATTAGCCAGGTCTTATCAAAAGCCGGTTTAAACATGACAGTCAGGAATCTTTACTGTCAGATTGCCGGGATGAACATATAATGAATGGAACCGCTTGAAAATATCTCATCATAAAATTTATAAACAATACCACACACTGCTTAACGAAAGAGTGGAAATCAACCCAATATAACAGGATGGATAGCTCTAACACTTCATACGACAACATGAAACAACTCGACGGATTACTATAAATACCTCATTTGACAACACAGCACAAATCGATGATATACTCTAACACTTCAAACCATAATTAACCTGATCCAACACGACGCATAACTAGAATACCTTACACGACAACACGACACAACGCGATGGATTGATAACTGTAATACTTTATACAAAAACATGATACAACACGATGGATAATTGTAATACTTTATACAAAAACATGATACAACACGATGGACAATTGTAATACTTTATACCACAACATGATACAAAACGATGGATAATTGTAATACTTTATACCACAACATGATACAACACGATGGATAATTGTAATACTTTATACAACAACATGGCACAACACGATGGATAATTGTAATACTTTATACCACAACATGATACAAAACAATGGATAATTGTAATACTTTATACAACAACATGATACAACACGATGGACAATAGTAATACTTTATACAACAACATGATACAACACGATGGATAATTGTAATACTTTATACAACAACATGACACAAAACGATGGATAATTGTAATACTTTATACAACAACATGATACAAAACGATGGATAATTGTAATACTTTATACCACAACATGATACAACACGATGGATAATTGTAATA
>JAVFBW010180722.1:0-10696 GCA_034783835.1 Mopalia ciliata
CCAGGCATGTCCTGTAATACAAACCTTTTTTGTAGAATGGGAAACTTAGAGTTAATATCTTGACGTATAGGAAGTAGAATCGATTATGTTTTAGAATGCTTGGATGTAAGAAAAGTGGATGATACTATGACTGATGACATTGACGTTACAGGGTATTCAAATTACCGATAAGGCCACAATATGACCGTCTCACTAAATAACCAATTAAACCAATCGACAATTCACTACAGTAAATTGCTCAGTACAGTTTGAAAACAAATAATACAGCTCGGGTGATTGAAGAAAGAAATAATCCATAAAACTCAAACCATTCATCAGAGCAATTGTTGCTGAAGCAAATGTCACAGAACAATTATTGCTGGAGCAAATGTCACAGAGCAATTGTTGCTGGAGCAAATGTCACAGAACAATTATTGCTGGAGCAAATGTCACAGAGCAATTGTTGCTGAAGCAAATGTCTCGTAGCAATTGTTGCTAAAGCAAATGTCACAGAGCAATTGTTACTGAAGCAATTGCCGCGTCAACCTGGGTCGAAGCAGAAGTTGTCGTCGGAACTGTTACCTTTTTATCAATGGTTAGGATTTCAATAACCTTGGGATTGGTTACGTTCATTGTTAAGTTAGGAGCTGGGAAAGTGCGGTATTACACAATAAGAGAAATTGTCCAATCAATAAAACTGTACTTCAAAAGAAAGTTGTGAATCCGGTTTAGTGCGAACGTCGACCCTGCATGTTATGTCTGACACTTGGTTACGGGATCATGGTACATACGTAGATATAATATTTTATAAGGTACTAAAATAGATAGGGTGATTTAATTTTATGCATCTGTTAATGTGGAGTAATTTATTTACAGGTTAAATGTGCTAGATACCGGAAGTACAATGTTGTATGAAGAGGGCGATCCCTTTTCGCACCAGTAATTTTAGAATAGAACAGATATTGAGTGAAAAATATTTATGGAAGTCTTGAAATCAGAAAAGAGCTGCCGAAAAACAGGTGCCTGTCCGAGATGGCGTTATTCTAGAAGTTTATCAGAAGTTAAAAGAGCCTTATTATCTGACTCATAATGTCCTTCAGTTTGCCACAAAGCCCTCTTTTTGCTGAGGTTTTTATACATGATTTTGTGGCAACATAAACTTGTTCAATAGAGTGTCTAACTATCTAGATGTCAATCACACTATTCAGAGGACATCTGAGGATAGGACGCAGACTATATTTAACCATCAAAATATAGCTTTCAGCTTTCTGTGATATTTTTTGTATTTTGTGCGATCTGTTGACGTCTACAGCTCGCTGTGAAAAGAATATTTTATATTCCACAAGAGGAATGTTAAGAGCTACCTGTCAGCAATATACAACAGTTTATAATGAAAGCCAGATGGTCTGATTGACAACCCACCAGCACCATATTTGGACATTCATTACCATTTATGGTAATGGGACCTCCTTAAAGTTGCAGAAACGCGCAATCCCTGAAACATCACTCACTCCTATGAAACACACCCCTGCCAAATATGGTCATTGGTATTCCATATATGTATATTTTACAGGAAAGTAAACAAAATAGTTTTGTTACCTGTAAAACATATCGCGGACTAATTGAACGTTTGGTATGACTATCCACATAGATCAGTCTTCTTGTTGTCCTACATTGTATACATATTCGCGCTCATCAATAAAATTAATTTAAACATTAAAAAAAGGGTGAGCAAAAATGTTATCGCGACGAAATACGATTCTTAAAATAATTTTTAAACACTTGCTTTACACTTACTGACAAATGCCATGTCTATTTACATTATAAATTTATAATACGCGCTTTGGACTTTCTAATAATTTTTGCAATATTATTCAAAGACTATCGACGACTTAAATTAAGATTGCTTCTTTAACTCAATGGTTACGTTTAAGAATATATTACGTGAAACCCATAATTTTTTCCTCTTCGTCTAAATATGACTCTCGGGAAGTTGTACGATTTAAATCTGTGTCATTGTGACGCGCATAGACACTATCTACGGCAAACAATGGTACATCTTGCACTCAATCACAATTTACGTCTACCATTTACCCACAATATAATCGACACATACGTTTTGTGATAATCGATTTCGTTATGATTTAAACAAATCTTTCTGTTTGCGATATTCTGTGTTGATGTTTTCATTTGTTCCAGGTTTTATAAACCAGTCTTACAGTTAAGAGTTTCGTTGCGACTTTTATACATATTGTTGCCGAAGATGTTATCGTCTAGTAAATACATTTGACTTGTCTTAATAATTATTTATATTTGGAATCAATGAATAACTTATCTCTGATGAGAATTCATTTGTACTTGGGGATGACTCATCAACAATCTTGTGCTACCGTGAAGCCCATCATGTAAATAGTACGATGGCTTCGTAACCTATCGAATCAGCAGAAATCTACATCCGGGTATCATTGATCTATACCAAATTCTTGGCCTAGGACTCCTTGTTTTTGTCAATGTTTTATTGATTGTACAATACAAATACAAAACATCGAAATATGTCTTATCCGCAAATCAATAGTTTTATTGATGTTTTGCGCTGTGCTTAAGGCTATCTCCTCTATATGACGGCAGTACATTCCAACAATAATTGACACCAGTACATCCAAGAAATATAATTGAATGGTTTTGATAGAGTTGGAACGTTACTCTTCCTCCAGCGCTTAGAAAAGACTGCATAGCCACACTCCAAGAAAACTATCCCTAGTCGGGGACTCATTAGTTTATTATATTACTACTTGACAACATAAAGTAGAAGGCACATTTTCAAATAATACTGGGCTTAATCTATTTCCGTCAAAGTCTGTATTACGTATAATTCTTACAGCATGTTACTTGTTATTACATTTGCGTTCTGCTTACAGAGAAGGTCTAGAGACCCCAGTATTACCCGCATATATGTTAAGTTAAAATGTTCACAAGTATTATTAGAATCTAATTTTCATCTGACAATACGTTTTGAAAACCTTGAAATGTTATTCTTGTTGCTGATATTCATTAAATCGATACAAATCAATTAACAAAAAAGGCAAAAATATAACGCATTTCATTGATGACGTAAGTATATGGGGAAGACGTCATTGTGCAATCTCTATACGGCGATGTCACAACTTCGATTTTAGACACTAGCGCCCCTAGCGGGATTTTTGTTTTTTTAGAGTAATATCTATTCATTGAAACATAATTTTTAAAATAATTTATCACAATTAGCTTGTTTAAAATATTTCATTCAATTCATATGATATTAAAACAAATTTCACTTTCGATAACAACAAATTTTGAACACGTGCACACTGTGGTAGATCAAATGATATAAACTCTTTTTCTTTTAGCTGCAGTTCAGATATTTTGAACTTGCTTTTAGTTTTATCCATGCCATTTCAGCATCTCTTGTTTGCAAGTGTGTACATATTACTATTGGTATATCAATAAATGTACACTTCAAGGTAAAGCTTTTTTCAAACTTATATTTCAAGATATTTAACTACACCGAGTGTCTCTTTATGCGTTAGTTCTATACGTACTTTGTGTGTAAATAGGGGTACGATTATAATAGCCGGCAAACGTGTTTGATATGGTATTTCATAATGCCATTTTTGATGTATTTTTACTGGTAGTTAAAATTGTATGCTATGTCAGCAACGGGGTTATTAGTTCCAGAGCTTCTGTATTATGGAATGTCACTTCTTTGTCAGCGAACTTTTCACTAGTTATTTATGAATACGAATTCACTAGAAATAGCATTCAGGTTACTGTACTATTTTGCATTGACTGGAGACACCTATATTGGAGTGGGCAGGTGTAGTTATAAGCCAGAATTCATTTATAAGAGCTACATTTCCTTTTCCAGGCACAAAGTGCGTGGGATATCACGACTACTCATTAAGTCCGACCGGGAGTCCACTGGGATTAGAGTCTTTCAGGCCTTCGAGAGCTCACCATATATACCTGTCCAGGAACTATCGATTTCTTGCCAGAGAGTGTTATCACATTACCGACCTAGTCACCTTAATTATTTGATTACTGACCACAAGCAACACAAACGTAAAGACGAAGAAAGTGTTTCCAAAGATGACTGGGAAAATTCTTCTAGGATTTGTTTCACTCCTCGTGTTTGGATTTTGTACACCACAGATTTTACGTAAGTTTGTCCCTCGTCAAATAATATATATACTTAATCCTGATTTATGGATTATAATAGATTAACTTACTGGGGAATAAAATGATTCATTTGAAATATTTGTTCTGGTCCCATAGAATGTCTAGGAATATATAGAACTTGTGAGCTTCATAGTATTGTTTTCCACATGGAAATGCTAGCCTGAAAGTTTAATAAAACTACAGACTATGAACTAAGATTGACTGACTGATTGGTTTATGCTGCTTAACCCTGTGTATGGTACCACCAGTTGGGTTCGCCAGCAGCCAATACTCGCACTGTCACAACCATCAAAAGTGTTTCCTGTAATGGAAAATAAATGTCCCACAAGTCCAGTACGTACGTACGGCTCGGGAGTCCCTAGAGGACTGTAGGGACATTCGGTATGGTTTCCATTTTTTCAGACGTTCTATTTTTATTAAAATAAATTTTTGTTTGTGGACATTATGTGTTCAAAATTTGAAAGTTTTGTGAGAGTTGTACAAGGGATTCCAAAAATAACAAAAATATTGAAATGTGAACTTCCATTTTGTTATTAAATTGTTAACCATATAACATCACTTTCCGTTTTATACTTAATCCGATATGGTGATATTTTCGGAGCTGAAATACGCAACACATTTTAAGAAATGACATGGGCGTGGAATGGTTTGGCATATTTCCAGTTAAAGAATCAACATTGTCAAAATCTATTTTCTCGTGCTAGGCTATAATTCAGTCATCCAAAAGTAAGCATACGAATAGATTGTTGTTGTTGTTTGAACTACATCGATATCCTCATTACAAGTTAAAATAAGATTTCTGGACCATTTCTTGTGGACAGACATTACTCTTTAAAGCAGGTAATTCGTCTTGATCCATACCACGATTGCCGCTCGTTATGATATAGACACTAGTCGCGGCAGACGAGTACCTTTTGGCGGTCATCGATCCGAGGAAACAAGTGTTCAAAGCCTGTTTGCTCCTCTCTGTCTACATATATTTGGCTAACAGGGTTTAAGACAATCGGAACAAGCCAGATAGGACTTCCCCTCTTATAAAGGAATATAACATGGCCACCATTTTTTATGTGACACAACGTCATTTAATAACCGGTTAGTGTACACTATTCCACCAAACGTCCAACTATAAAACGGCCAATCAGTACATTGAGCGTTGACAGAAATTTATTCTGGGGTCGATTGCTGTATTGAATTGAAAAGGGTATATATAATTTGTTCGAATATACGCTGTAAGCGTTAAAAATAAGCTTTTATAGCCCAAATAATGCCTGTTCGATATAATAATTTTTTCAGCGTAAATTACATACTACCTGAATAGTAAGCATACTAACTTAAAGAACAATGACTTAAAAGAGACAAAAAAATCTAGCCAACATTTTATACCCTTAGTTCTGTTAAGTTGAATCAAATTGCAGTCCATGCACCGTTAGTTCAATTGAACAGTACATTTATCATGACAAAGACACGCTCGTTGATCATAAACTGTTTGTATAAACATATCAGTTTATTTTTAACTGATGACAAAAGCAACTTTTTTTCTGATGATAACCAGAACAGGGACACTGTGTAATATATCAGTTATAGGTCAGGTGATTTGGGGCGTTTTAGTTTGCACTAATCTAACAGTTACCTAAATCAAACAAACAAACCAATTATTAAAATAAAAACAAGTTTAATCATTTTAAAATGAAATTTTTTTTCAATTTTATATTGACTTACATAACACATTTTCAATTTTTTATGCGACTGTGGCTTTTGTCAAAGTAGCGCCCCTTCGTCACTTCCTGGTGAGACAGTAATGGTGCGGGTTTATCCAAAAGTTCCCAGTCTGTGTTAAACAGATTGATGGTACTTGATGGTTACAACGTGAGCGAGTATGAAGGAAATTTCCTTTCCAAAAATGATATGGCCCATTGTTACATAAGTGCAATAAGCTAAATACGTCGCAAGACCCAAATCAACTCGACACACTGCAGGTAAACAGTGGCCATTTGACTGCTGTCCTTAAATAACACGAAAAGTACCTTTTCTCGTTCATTGATAAAAGTTTGAAAGGGATACGGAACCAGCATTCCTTTAAAATCAATCAACATGCTGGGCAGATGTTGCAGTTCTACAAATCATATATTGTTTCAGCTGGCTGGCTGAAGAACAAACTCATAGAATTGGCTGGAATTCGAAGAAAACTTTTGGTACAAACTTTTTAATGGGCGTAATCATTTTGGTATATTAATAATGTATTCAATTGGCATTAAATTGTCTGCAAATGCGTCATGTCAGGGTTGACAACCTTGTATATGTATGATTACTTCCATCTTTAAACAAATCGTTTGGCCTCTTTGTCAGGACGTTTTGTTTGGAGCGCAAGATATGCTGTCTTTCATTTCTGGACGATTGTTCACTTTTCAAGGAAACAAAAAAACGTCCATTTGTTTAGTTCTGGGAGTACACCTCCGTTCCATAGGCTGAAGAGTAATACCCTTGAGTTATATGTAAAATGTAAATAAATAATAAATTAAAAAATAAAAATTAAAAATTAAATAAACAAAAAAACATTAAAAAATAAATAAATATATAATTAGTAATTTGATAACTTGTGTCCCACATGCTACGTAGAATTCAGGGTTAAATGACGTTTGCTTGATATCCGTGTTTTGTTATTTGCAGCTGACCTTCCACCCGTTTGGCAGTATGAGTGTGGGCCGTCCACCCTCAATTGTCCAAGAGGATTTGTCCTTAATATATTGGAGGTACGCTACGGAAGGGTAATCGGTGGCTGTTCAGCGGACACCCTAGCTTCGGATCCTAAGGAGTGTGAGCAGGAAGTCGGTGTGGTGTTCCAGTACGCCCAGACAGAGTTTTGTCAAGATAATTACACGTGTAACTTTCTGGATTATAGAGGCTACGATGTATGCGGTCCCGCTACGTTTGGCGCTGTTCGCTATATATGTAGATACGGTATGTTATACTTATTACCAGAAGTATATTAACTAGAAGTATGCAACTGCCGTATAGTACTGTCCACGGCATTGTTTCATTAAATGGCTCAACCGCATGGTTTCCTGGCCAATTGGTGAATTGGTTCACAAACTGCGCCTATTGATCAAATCAATTCCACCATCAACGGTTAATTGTTTAACCAGTTGAAAATTGTTTCATCATTGATTTCAAATTGTTTTATCATCAGACGAAAAGTACGAATCTTTTTCTCTGAGTCACTTAAAAATAATAGTTTGAAAGAGATGCGGAAAAATCTTTCGCTTCAAATAAACCAACAGGCTCGAATCTACATGCAAATATTGTTGCAGCTAGGCCGAAGCACAAACAGGCCGAGTAGCTTGGAATTGCCAACATATATTTGTACAAACTGTTGAATGGAGCAATGATTTTGATATTTTATTAATGTATTAAAATGACATTAAATTGAATTTTTTTTATTTTGGGATAATACTATCTTAGTTAGAACATATACCTGTTCAGAAAATTTTGTAGGTTGAACCCGTCCGGGAATCGAACCCACGACCTTCAGAGTTAGTCAGGGTCAAGAACCTTGGCCTACGAATAGACAAATTGTTTTACCATTGTTCTATTAAAGGCAAAGTGACAAAATTTATATTTGTTTTATTTCCGTCCACCGGAAAAAAACAGTACTTTTAATAATAAATAATATTAATTCGTTTCAGTTGGATGCGATGGCACCTATCCCTGTCCCCCTCCCACTACTACAACCACAACCACCACAACTACTACAACCACCACAACTCCTGTGCCAACTACAACTCCTTTGCCAACAACTACTCCCGTGCCCACCACGACAACCACAACTCCAGTGCCAACAACAACAACAACAACCACAACTCCTGCGCCAACGACAACCCCAGAGCCAACAACAACAACCACAACTCTTGCGCCATCCACAACTCCTGTACCAGCCACAACAACCACGACTCCTGCGCCAACAACAACGCCAGTGCCAACCACAACAACAACAACACCGGCGCCAACTACAACCATAACTCCAGAACCAACCACTACAGTTACGGTGCCAACTACCACTATCACAACCACAACTGTTATGACATCTAATGTACCTAGCTCCTCCTCTGAAGCACCGCAAACATCATCACCACTAACAAGCCCAACTGTCACCGCGCAAACTTCCCCATCTACAACCAGTTTTACTACTGCAGGTTCAACAAGCCCCGAATCACCGAACTCGAGCGACCCCTTGACCACGACAGTTAAAGCGACTCCGCCCGTGCTCCCAGCCACCAATGAAACCACACGTACGTTTGATTTTTCTGTCACACATTTCACTTTTGATTCAGGCTCATGAATGCATTAACATAAGTCAGTTTAAGGCCGAGGTATAATCAATCCTTAAAAAAAACCTTGCAATTCTTCTGATCCAAAAATGTATGCGGTGGTTGAGCCATGGATCATTTTATTTAATCATATTTCTCACATTTTACACTTAAAATAATAATTTTGTCTTTTTATATGCACTTTAGTGATGGGTGAATATGTTATTGTGTTATTGTTATTATTATTTATATTTTAATTTTATTTTTTCAGTTTTTATCATAGTCGGAGTACTTGCTGGGATACTTCTCCTGGTTCTGATCATTGTATTCATCGTTCTTTACAGAAGGTGAGTTCAAGAATTATAGTTTGATACATGCGAATGAGCTCATCCAATATCGGATTAGCTGTTAGGATAAAAAGAAAAGCAGGCACTGTCTTGATAACCTCAGTGAAAATGAACAATTCTGTCAACATAACTTGTTTTAGAGGAATATAGAAGTTGGTTATAACATTCAACATAAGACTTGTATGGATGACAACTTCTGTTTAATATTAGAGCGACATTTCGATGTAGTTACTAACATCGTTATCAAGCATAATGATCAACTTTTGAACAACAGGGTATTTATAACAGTAAAACTAGGTGAATATACATTTAAAATTTAACAATGAGAATGAAACACAGTTGGATAATACAAAGCCAGTCTAAACAATAACATAGATAGTCCCTAGGGTGTCTGATTATCGCTTGTCTTGCAGAGATTAGGTCAGTGTAAGCTGAACGGATTAGGAATATGGCGTTAGCGTGAATCCATATTGAACATTTTTTCAACTATTTCAGAATTGTGTTATGACCATTGCACCACACTGGAGTATCTATTGAAGATTGTAACACCTCAACCGGCCGCTATATCAACACTACACCAACACGTTCTTGTGGTTGATTCTCAATGCTGTGCAAATCGAAGAATCTCTGTATCTTTAGTCGCCTGATTTTAACATGACTAATATTCTCCTTGCTCTAAATAATGAGTTTGCCCATGATAATGTAATTGAAGCTTAACAAGCTTGTTTCATAGTTAAGTTTAATGATGTTTACTCAAGGAAGTTCATTAACTGCCCGTGTAACAGGTGAAAGAAAATGTTCATTCTAATTACAGACACTCGCAAGGAGTAAACTCTTCTCCATTGCCGATTCGCTTTACCTTTGCCAGACAACTGGCACGTTATAATTTAGTTTACCGCAGTCTTCTTCGAAGCCTTAAATCGTATCAATTAGTGTTAAGTATTAATTAGTGTGACAATAGAATTGTTTATAAAATAGCAATCAATTGCTGACTGCTATAATCGTCTGTCTCGTTGGTTAATTTGATGGTTTCGTCCACCGACTGCTAATTCCTCGTACCAGCTGGGCATTGTAGTGAACAAATTAAAACAGATAGACTTCCACAAGTACCGATGGAACGTTTATTTGTGTGAACAACCCCAACACATTACATCCTTGCAGTTAATGTGAGAATCGTTGTGCAACATTCACAGCGGTATTCAGACAGTGGACAGTAGCACCACGGTGGTGCACCCGCGAATGCTATCAATCTTTTGGGGTCATCCCACCGCGGGCCCAGCAACTGTCAATGCTATATGGAATTGTACACAGTGGTGAGTGTAGCTACAGCGTTTAAACGAGCGAAACTGTGCATTAGGCCTGCCACAGAATTCAATATAGACCTCAAAACATAATTTTAGTGACGAGCTGACTTAATATAGGTTCAATTACCACATGTAATAAATCCAGTTTTAGGTTGACAAATTTTGTGTTTAAAAATGGAAGTTACTAGCCAATTCTGTTATCATTTCCGGTCTACATTCCATGGGAAACAGAGAAAAATGGCGTGTTGACCCACGATAAAACCATATTTTGTTGAATGATATAAAATGGTTATGTTACCAAGATAACCCTCACAGTTTGCCAGACAACTGACACTTTATAATTAAGCTTACTGCCTTCTCGCTCGTAGTCTTATATCATACCAATTAGTGCTAACTACGGATTAGGATGACAATAGAATTGTTTCTTAGATAGTAATCAATCGCTAGCTGTCTTATTCGTTTAAAGGATTAGTTCTCAAGTAATGCGATTTCCATCAGCCTGTCTTAATTGACAGACCGCTAATTCCCCGTACCAGATGCGAACTGT
>JAVFBW010180733.1:0-10695 GCA_034783835.1 Mopalia ciliata
ATTGGTCGGAGTGGGTGGGTTTCCTGTAGACACTGGTGGCTAGGTGGTTGTTGTGTTTTAAAATAAGAACATCGAGGCAGGGTAGTTGTGCATTGGCTTCTAACTCCTTGGTAAATTGTATTCTGGGGTGGTTTTGTTAAGGTGATTAAGGAGGACAGCGGCATCGCCATCTTGGTTAAGGACTACAAATGTATCATCAACTTTCATGCACCATGCTAAGGGGTGGATAGGGGAATTGGATAAGGGCAGCTTCTTCCATGTGTGTCATATATATCTCTGATATAAGTGGGGAAAGTGGAGAACCCATTGATAGACCATGGATCTGTGCATACAAGTCATCTCCCCATGTGAAGTTTGTAGAGGCAATGCATATTTTTAGGAGGTTCACAATGGTATCTGGGGTCAGGTTAGTTTTGTTTATAGCAGGCGGGTCTTGGATACGTTGGTGGATGACTGAGAGGGCCAAAGGTCTTCAACTGAAAAGTCCAGTAATATCTAACAAAGCCATATCCATTTTGAAAAAGGAGGTTGAATCGGCAATGGGATTAACTTGACTATTAATATGGACTGCTCTGAAAGTAACAGTATTAAGCATAAGTAGGAGAACGAGTGGACGTATTAACTCCATTACGGTCTTTGATTTAGAAGACTGTTTATTTAATATGGTAACTAGCGCTTCGTTGTCAATATGGAATTTAACCGTCGTCTTTGCTAACTTCCTCCCCCAAATAAATAAAGCCAGTACAACTGGAATAAGTTCCAGGAAAGTTATATCGGACAAAAGGTCGAGCTCCTGCCAAAATTTTGGTCATGCAAAAAACACCCATTCGCCATTGAAATAAACCCCACGCCTTAGATCGATTGACCCAGAACTATCTGTATAGAATTTCCAAACAGTGTTTGTAGACCAGACATCTTCGCAAAAATAAACGTTTCCGTTAAATTGTTTTAAAAAGTTCAACTACATTTTCATGTCTTCTTTCATTTCTAATCCTTGACGAAGGTAATGGTGAGGCTTTTGTACATAATTCGCATCGTAAAAACGCCTTAAAAATGCTCCACCAGGAGGGATTGCTCTACAGAAGAAACTTAGTTTCCCGACCAAGGACTTCATCTGCCTCAGTGTGACTTTATTCCTTAACAAATGAAATTGTAGCAAATAGGACAGCTCCTTAGATTTAGTAACAGGGATACGAACCATCATTAAGTTGGTGTTTATCTCAAGGCCTAGGAAGGTTAAACATGTTGTTGGACCTACACATTTGTCATGTGCTATTGGAACCCCTAATTCAGAGCATACTCGCACAAATATGCTCATCAGATCTGTAGAGTTCACAGTATCACACTTTCCAGCAAATATAAAATCATCTAAATAGTGGTCAACGGTATCCATATCCGATTGCTGGACCGTGAGCCAGTGCAAGAAAGTGGAAAATAGTTCAAATAGGTGACAGGAGATTGAACTACCCATTGGTAGTGGGTAACATTTATCTATAAAATACTGTCCTTGAAACCTTAACCCCAATAAATCAAAGTCACCCGGGAAAACGGGTAAAAGACTGAAGGCGGACTTTCTGTCCATTTTTGGAATGAGCGCATTTTTGCCTAGCTTTGAAATCATATTTTAATGTCACATCAAGGTCTTAATCTCTTACTGCAGACTGCTGACATGGTATATGTGTTAAATTATGTCGTGTCGTATATATTTCCGAGCTAATTTAACTAATTTCAAAGTACGAACGCTATTTTATTTATAGTTTTACCTTTCAATTAAATGTACCTGTCATGTAGCTGCTGTCACTTTGTTTCGTATTAATTAAGCATTTTTTGAGTATGGCTTTTGCCCGAAAGCCATCAGCAACGTGTTATACTGTCCACTAGATGACCAGATTATAAGTTCGCTGTTGGCTACAAAATGAAACAGATCGTACTAAAGACTATTTTACCAGGCAAGCTGTTGGCAATAATTTGGTATTACAGGAAGCTAAGAACTGAGCAAGGCATACGGGTTGGGCAGAAGAGCAACATGTCTTTTTGTTTTCTCTCCGTTGTTTTCTGAGGAGTGGTCATTTTTAAATCGAAATTTTTACATCACTAGGTGAAATTTAATAACCATAGATTTTTACCATAGAGCCTTCAAATGGGATTTTTTTTTAAGTTAGAGTCATGAAAAAACAGTCTTTAGTTAGATTTTTGTTCAAACTATTATGTTCTTGAAACTGATATATACGCCGTCATATGAGTGATGTAAACTGAAATGCAGAGTAAAACTCAAATCGAACAAACAATCCAAATAATATAGGCTTCCGCTTCCGTGTATTCACCATGCTGGGTAGCTACACACCAGATTTACACAGAATGTATAGGAACAACTGAACATGTGTATTGTGTTTCAATGTGTAATGGTTCTCTCTTGAACATTGAATCTAAACAGTAAGTTATTCCCAACGCCAATTATTTGACTACTTTACTCTTTTTGTGTGTGTATAATTTTACTACAAATTGCTTGTAAGAACTCGATTGATTAAAGGGGTCCTTAAATTGTGTGATTAGCTGTCTTGTCCAAACTGATGGCGAGGTCATTGGACAGTTGTCACATCTTGTAATTCGTCAATTGAACGCACAGATCAAATAAGCTTCGTTTGGATAAAAGTGGTGACCGATCCTTCCGATACCAAGCCAGTCAAACCTAAGACAAAACTAGGTCACTTCTGGATTTTGAAGTGACTAAAGCCATTTAGGATGTATCGATTAGTGACAATTAAATTCTATCCCTAACAATCCATGAAAGCAGATAACTAATATGTCAATAACAAATAGACATAGTCGAGACTTATTATCTTGATAATGGGCCTGGCTTTGGATTTGAATATTCCATGTTGTAACCTTCACCAACTGGAGTTTGATTTTTAAGTTGATATATCGCACATCAAGTAGAGGTAAGTAGGAAAGGTCATGCTTTTAGCAATTTTTAAATCAGTTCGATTGCTAAGACGAGGAATTATCCAGTAAGCAGAGATTTTACATCAAATGCATGTATGAGTGAAATAACCTCCAGTACAGCGCAAAACTCCAAATAAATAAAAGCCCTAGAAAAAAGGTAGCAGACAATGTAGTTAATGCCTTCGGTTGATAGGTCTTCCGCTACTGTGTATTTACAGGTATTGATTACACCTTTTAAATTAAGGACTGAAATTAGTTTTATGCCATGAAAAATATTTGGATTATCCTAGGGTAACTTTCCTTAATTGAACAGATTCTAGCTACAAATGCAGAGAAGTAGGGATTGTCCCGTTCGGAGAACTGTTCTTCAATTTATGTAGTGCGCCTGTTTATTGAGTAATCTGGCGTTCATACGGCTGATTATCTAAGGGTAGCTAATTCAATCCTGAACAGCCGTCAATCAAAAGGTTTACTGAACTAGAAGCTTTTGAGACTAAGTGTAATACACAAATAACGAAAATATTTGGTTAAGCTATCGCATTTGGGTTCGTGCATGCATTTCTGTTCCTATAATTTACCTATTCAAACATCTATTCATGTTCATCGTCCTTTGGCAGAGTAGTCTGGGTGGCTGACATTGGTGCCTCTATCTAAGGGTGATGGGTTCGATTCCCAGACTACTACCAGCTTAAAATTTGCCTAAATAGAATTATCCCTAATAGTTAAAATTCAAAGAAATTTCCTTTAAACCGATTTGTTGGGGGCGGCTCTTATAGGCTATCGGTTGTTACAAACTCCAATTTATACCATTGTAAAGGGCATAAAGCATTCTAGTAAACAGTGCCTCTTTTTCCAGAAACCCGTCCTTGATTTTTTAAAAGCTTTCTGAATTTGCATTTTTGCATAGACAAAAAAAATCCAGTGTGATCGATGTAATCAAAATTTGATCAAAATGAAACACGATTTACCAGTTCAAGGACTATTCTACTAGGTTAAATATTTTGCGGTGTTGTTAAATTTATCTAATTTATATAAAATTTACGCGAAACTTCATGTAATATGGTAAGCCTAAAATGATGTCATACCTTCAATATTTTCTTGTGGCAGTGACATATATAATGGTCACATACAAATTTGGACGGCATGAGACATCATTGAAGGCTTTAATATGGTAGAGATAATATGAACTAACATCGACATGCCGATCTAAAACGGCTACCAGCTAGAAATAATTGTCTGTTATGTACATGAAAAATAAATAGATAAAAACAGATGTTTCGAAAACGTTGATTTATATAAGAGTGGTAGGCCTAAGCTCTACAGTTAACTTTTGAAGATAATGTGCTCGACAGAGCTCTAATTTAGAACAGCTTAACCATATATATGTTTGAGTTAGGCCTCTTCATGAACTACAGTTAAACTCCATTATTATCCACTCCTATAGTGGTAGCACTCAAAGGGAAATTACAGGTGGTGCAATAGCTCAGTATTGACTACGCTAACCTCACATCTAGCGTAGCACGACGTTCATTTAGCTGCTGCTCGCAAATCCTACTATCTCGTCTATCAATGCCTATTGCCATGTACTGTTGTTTAAAATGCCCCACAGTTCTTGACGTTTATCCTAAATATCATTTAATAATCAAAATAAATCAATACACTAAACTTTTCAACTGCAATTAGCAGTTAAGTTGGCATAAACCGTTTTTCAGCATGCCCTTTGACATCGTTCTAAAGTAAAAAACCGATGACGTAACGTAGAGGCTAAAATATTATCCTGGAAATTTTTTGATCACGTGTTATTTTAGCGATACGATTACACAAAGTTACAGGTCCACGTTTCGTTTGAGATTCACTTGTTTGGTCGTACCATGGGCTGAGATAATATTCATTGCCTACTTTTTTCGAAATTATTTATAAGAATGCTTGTGTTGCATTTGAAAAATTCAAAGGACGTGAGGTCATTGGCAATGCCGCTGTTGTTGTGTTTTCAAAATTTCTCCGTCAAACGCAAACTTTAAGTCAGGATTAAAGCTTACTTGGCTCCGTTCGGGATTCCTCGTTGTAACCATTCGTGTTGTATTTATTACTTGTACTTACAACGAAAAGCTTTCGAGAGCACTGCTACCAGTCGTGAACACTATTTCACGAATTTCGAATTCCGTTCGACTACTATTACGACTGGAAAATATCACTCACCAACTCAATGCTTATAGAATGAATCGAGTTTGGGATTGTAATAACGACCAATAGTTGTGATTGTGACTGTTCCGAAAGCAGCAAAAGTTTAATCCATAAACTTTTCGAGACAAGGGAAGTGGCGACCGCAAACTATATGATCCGAGCTTGTGGATAAATTAGCCTTGCCTCTGGAAGATCTAGTTATTAAGATTATACGGAAGACAAGCCTGCTTTGCTTTTGGTTTTGGCTGTTAGCCGACGGTTGTATTTAAGCAAATGACGCTTTGCCTTCTCAGTTATAACGGATGAACGAAATCATGACAACCGACAAGTCACAAAACAACCCTAGCATATATTAAACGAGATAAAGTGTGAAAATCAGCTCAAACGAATTAAAAAAAGAGATTCTAACAAACATAATAATACAAAAACAGTTTTTTATGTCCTCGGCATTGTCAATTTTATTAAGAAATGTATCATTAATAGTGTATTTGCGTAAAGATGGGAAAATAATATTATTGGTCAAACAAAAGGCTCTGGAAATATTATATACAGTATGTTGAATGGATTAAAATACATACATATATATGTTTGGAAAATTGGTAGTCTGATTACAGAACAGTCCATAAAATATGGCTATAGACACAGTCTATTGGTCACCGACAAAGCTCTGGAAGCCTCCAGAGTAATTAGCTTGGTAGAACGCATGGCGTCTTCTCCTTTGTGGAAGACCCGAGCTTTTGGAATTGTAGCAGGCATCTGTTGGCAAATCTCTCAAAGAGAACTGGGTTAATTTTGACTGTTCATTACTTTCTTCTTGGCATGTGAGTGACCTAATTTCTGTATCGCCGTCGAGGTAGAAGGTGGAGATCTCTACCAAACATGGTGGTAATTCTAGTTGGATATCTCCGTCACCACAGTGACTTTCCTGGAAGGTTTCATTCTCATCTCTCACACAACACGTCAGTCTCTGCAGTCGATCAAGTATAACCCGGAACCACTGGAAAACAGAAACAAATGTGAATCTATATATTTTAAGAAGTATCTGTTATGTGTGTCAAGAAAATGTAGTAGAAGCCCCATACCATGGCTTTTCTTTTACAAAATGAAACGGTTTTGCTAAAGTTTACTTTTGTTTTCACATAACTACTACTTGTAATAGCACACTATAGAAACTCTTACCTTATTATTCCTGATCTCTCGTTCATATTTTTGAATTAATACTCTGGCTTTGGGAGATTGATCCATCGTGATTATTATAAATTTCTAACTTCTCGTCGATTAACGCAAACGTCTTCTCTGAATAAGAAGAAACGAATGACGCCAGACGTTGTTGCGCTGGGAGATGGCTTGGTGACGTGTACAAGGATAACGTTTTGTGACGTTACGTAACAATACTAGGGGCAGTCTTTATGCCTTTACTTAAAACCGTGTTGTATCGCCTCTGCTATGTCTTGCTGGAACTGTTGGGCTCAAAATCAACCAAATTTGTTTTATCGCATGGATGAAGAATTATATATTCAAAGTACCTGTTGGTGAAAAAAAATATAATTCGAAATTCTTATTACAAACAATTAAAATATGAGCCTCTAAAAATAGTTTTGCCTTGAACGTATCCAAGTGGCAAACTTTCAATGCCTATTTCCAGAAAACTAGAAAACTGTTTATATTACAAACAAAAAAATGTGTACCTTGGTAAAGAGCGCAATGCGATCTAGTAAATGGTGCCTCTTTTTTTTTACATGTTCGTTCTTGATTTTTTAAAAATGTTTTCTGAATGTTGTATTTTAGTGTTTTTAAAGATTTTTCAAGGTGGGATAGACAAAAAAGTCCATTGTGATCGATCTTTTGAAAACTTAAAGTACCGTTTACCAGCTCAAGGACATTTGTACTAGGTCCACTAATCTATTGAGTATTATCGTTATTACACCTCGAGAAATAAGACTTTTTCTGTTTACATTTACACATTTTACAATTTCTGTAGAAATAATAATCGGATTCTCACCACATTCACAAATATCTTAATCGTGATGATTCCAGCTTTTCAAAAATATATGCATATATATGGTTAAGTTGTATACTCTTCTGTATAATCAACTAATTACAACAAGTGATGGGGGTCCAGCAAGACTATATAAGGCTCGATGATATTAATAATATACTACCATTTTCGGCCGTCTGTGCCAAGCTGTTAATCATTTCTTCCTTTATTCTGCATATGTCGAATTAGTTAAGCTTTTATATTACTTATGTACAATTCTTTTTCACATATGTGAAATTCCGCTTTTCTAATTGCGCTGAAAAGATTTTCTCTTATGTAAAAAACAATTTCAGATATGTAAAATAACAATTTATTTTACATATCTAGAATTCTTTTCAGCAAATGTAGAAATCTTTTCGACATATGTGAAATTCTTTTCCACATACAAATGTAAGTAAAATAAAACACAAAAACCGAACTATTTCACAGATGTGGAAAAGAATTTCACTTATGTGAAATAAACTTTTATTTTAGATATGCACAAAAGAGTTCCACTTATCAAAAAAACCGAGAAATTGCTGAATATAGGTCATTGAGTGCAGACTGCCACACGTCGCACATACCCATATATTAAGCTTAGGCCTACAACCAACATTACAAAACCATGCATGCTATTATGAAAATGCCAATTAAGGTGACAAATAAAGAGTGAATATTATATTAGGCGACGGGTTTATTCTTATTCAGTACCTTCATTGTAGTCTACATCATTTTGTTTTCGCGACGAATCAGACGTATAAATGCTCTCTATAGAATCGGTCGCAATTTTAGGCCTATAAAACAGATGTAGTTTCCCTCATCTTTTTTTCGCAAGAAAATAACAAATGCTGCGAAATACTTCTGATCAGATTGGACTTTTTGGGCAAATTCATTGCGTCAAAATACAGGCTGTGAGGTGGAAATCAGTAATTTGTAGTTCGGCATCCCCTCCCACCACACTGTAATACACTGTCACCAACCATGGCAACTAATATATAATACTGCTCTTCTATGTTTCTTTTTATGTTTATTTGAAGACGGTGAATAACACTCGGAGGTTATATTCTGGGTGACAGGCCATTCACTTGGTGATTTTTTTTCTTAATCATGCTACCCATTGTAAACCGAGCTCCCGTGTCGCCATTGTTTGACAATGTAGGAATCAGTGGGTTAAAGACAACTTAATTTCCACAACGACCCGGTCACCACTGTGCTAGATATAGATCAAAGGTGCCATTACGCTTGTCATATGTTGGTTTGTTATCTTTCGTATGTTTTACGTTAGAACATGATATATATCCCTTTATTTCTTCCGCAGTTCTCACCACAAACTGAAAGTAAACCTCAAAGACTAGAAAACAACAAAACGAACGTTAAGTATGAGTGGCAACCCTTTCAAGTTATAACATAATTGTTACATTGCTTTCCTGTAGAAGCCACTTAAAAAAAATATAGGTGCTATATGTAATATGTATGGTGGTCTATAAAGAAATTATAAAGAAACTATGAAAAACGAATAAAATTGCATCCGAAAAATGTGTACTTATATTAGTGACATAATTACAATAAATGCAGATTGAAAAGTCCACCATGCATTTAACTTACGGCACCACATTTAAGTGGCTTTCAGTGGCAAATGTCGAATCCTACACAACATGTAATGACATGTGTTTTATTATCAAGTTGATATGCTGTTGCATTTGACTGACATTTTTTTCTAGTTTCATCCCCTTTAAGATATGGTTTCACTCAAGTGCATCTGTACTTCGATGGGATCATCTCTGGTATTTTAGAATGTGTTAAGAGCTGTTACGTATTACATGCGTTTTCTTTTTGTACTACATGATACCTTTAATATACAGGCAGAGTCGATGTACATTTTCATAGAGCATTTAATCCAACTAACATGTTTGTATTTGTTTGTATAATTCTTATACTAATATGATTGTAGATGTGTGAACTTATTGCATCGATTATAATTATTGCTTGCCCTTTTGTCTTTTGTATATCGAATTAATTTGTTAAAAAGTTAACATGTATATTTACATCCATACAAATGCTTAGAAGTCGTTCGTTCATTCAATAGAAGGACATGATAGTCTTCCCAAAATTTGCTACAATTCGGTATGTTTGTGGCATGCGGTAATCATGCTTGGACGCTGTGATGGATGGTATTACAAATGTCTCGAGAATTCAACACTACCCCGAAGCAATCTCAATTTGTTTGCCTGGTCTATCAAAATGATCAACACGTCATGTTACTTTGATTATCTTTTTCAATCAACATACATTTACACTCGCTTTCTGTTATTAGTGGACGGAATGATTGTTGCGTGCGGCGACGGAATTCAAACAACAAAGCAGACAACAAGAAGAATTGATAGCGTCAAAACAATTTTTTACTCGCTCAGATCGTTAGACAATAGCCAGTTATTCTCATGCGTTGGGGATTTTCAATTGCAGATGTTGTCAATCAGTTTCTTAATCTGACTTGTTGACACGAACTAGCATACATATAATCCCAATAAAATAAATTGATGATTATTGCAGTTTATATATGCCGAGATGATAGAATTTGGCACTATATATTTGTGTCCCGAACGACAATCATCAGGCAGGAAAAAAAACATACATGAATATATTATCAGTTTTTGTCTATAACATTGTTTACCCAACTAAGTGTATTTTTCTCATTGGTCCATTTATTTGGTGTAAATTATCAGTTTGTTTATTTATCCTAAAATATGTCAAGTATATTAGATGACTTTTCTATGTTACTCCTAATGTTACAATTAAATAGAGCTATATTACTACATATGACATGTCTGCTTAAATGTTATACCCAATTTATTAACTTTATATTAATAACAAGATAACCATGCACACCAGGATAAAATGTAAAATTTCACAAAACGTTAGATAATAAAGTTATCTATAAAGCCATCATAACACGCATACTTTATTTTAAGACCTTTTCCCAAAGACATAAGAGATGGCTCGAGATTAGTTTGTATGGTTTTCCAGTGGTTTCCTCAATACAAAGTCACAGAGCGTTGGGATTGAGCTTCCTGTTCCCATGATTCGTATTGGTCTAAGGGATACCATGATGTCGATCTGTTTGTGTTGTCTTCGTATTAGGTCCTGTGATTGTTTGTTGTCAGTGGCATCGATGATGTTTTCCTTTACCCCATGGGCAGACACGTCGTCTTGTGAGTGAAATAACCCTAAGAACGACATTAAATCACAATGGATCAACCAAATTCATGAAAAGTTAGCAAAACATCATTACATTCATTTCATTTCATTTATTAACCAGAAAACAAGCACAATGCAATGATGTTGTGGCTTAATAATAATGTACATGATAGTTGGTACTGGTACTGATATTATACTAAATACATAAATAAAGAAGGACTGATTTTGTCTTAACAAGTTATCTTAGGAATAGTAATTGTACCTTAAGTTTGCTGGCGAGAAAAGAAACCCCATAGGGTTTGTGTTATCCCATTTGTATGGTTGATAACAATAAACTTCAATTCTTTGGCGGAGAC
>JAVFBW010180744.1:0-10695 GCA_034783835.1 Mopalia ciliata
ACGATAAATATCCCAATCATACAATTCCCCAACTTAGCAGCGGAGGGTTGGGAGAGATATTCCTGTTGCCCTGGGGCCCGTTTCACATAGCGATCTTAGCTTACGCAAAACGTAATTACCATGACGACCAATGCTGAAGACATAGTGTTGCCATGACAGTTATGTTCAACGTAAGCTAAGATCGCTTTGTGAAACGAGCCCCTGGTACTTTAGAGCTAAGGGACAAGAAGAAGCCGATCTGTTTGTGATGTCTTTGCATTACGTCCTGTGCTTGTACTGCATTTGTCATGTCTTGTCTTTGTTGCCAGTGTTAACTAGGGTGTTTTCCTTTAACCAATGGGCTGGTATGCACTCATGTAAATTAAATAACCTTAAATATGAAATAAAACCACAATCAATCAAATCAAAGGAAACTTTGCTAATGCATTTGTCCTTGGTTTGTAAATATCAGTGCTTACGGATTGGCTATCTTAACTGGGCTTTGAACCCCAAGTATATAGAAATCCTTAACAGAGTAGCAAAAGGTTCATTACCCCCAAACTGTAGGTTATCAACATAAATTGTTGTAAAAAGTCCCAAAATCAATATCATTTTTTAGAGATGTTGGGACAGATCGTGATCAGAACAAAGAATTTTGTCGTGAAGCATCTTAGATAACGTTTGCAATACTAACCCAAGGCAACTGACATTTCGGACGACCTATGACGAAGTTCAGATTTTACACCTACACCAAGATAATGATGTACATTTTATACCCATGAGCAAGAATAGAGAACCATACTGTTGAAACAATAGCCATATTTTAATGTTTACCCCATGTAGTGAATAGCCAGTCGAATTGACTGAATGCCAAACCGGACCATATTTAGGTTTGATAATAATTTATAACAAGCAGCTACTAATTCAAAGAAGCTTTTGTGTCAGGGGATTTAATACATTTTCTAAAAAGACATCAAAATTATTTTTTAAAATATATTAAGTTCAATCAATGGTATAAGCTCTTACTTCTGCTATAGTTTGCGCTCCATGAGCTCGTGGTTTTCAGCGTCCATGTGAAAACATCCATCTGCTGTTCATGTTTATGTGATACCCAATTAAAGCTTTAATAAAATAGCAGGTACTCTAACCAGCACAAAGCTTAATTAAATGAGATTGTCGATTGTCTAATTACATGGGACAGTGGTGGTCTGCCCATTAATTGATCTACAGAGATAACATTCAAAGGTGAGCTTTATCACAGACCCTTTTATAATACTGATCAGGTAAAGTATAACAAAGTTGCCATCCATAAAGTAATCAAATGCAATATATGATAGCAAATGTACGTTATTGGGAACAAGCATGGTTTGATACTAAAGTGAATAAGTTCCTATCGTCGATCGTTTGGCAACTATAAAACGATTTCCGACAAAACGTCTTTCAAAGAAGAGCCCTTTTTGAGGTTATCTATGAGCGCATAGACTTCAGGGGCATTATCCGATAAAGCGTACAAATGGTTATATTTGTTGTCTCCGGGACATTGGCGCTATTTGATTTTTGAATGACTTAATGTCTATAGCAGGATGAGGACACTACGGGGAGGGACAGATCCTGCTATAGACTTTCTGCTTAATTCGATCCCATTCTTTCAATAGCAAGAATAATACTAGTAACGTATCTGATATATGATATAACCATTTGTACGCTTTATCGGAGAATGCCCCTTATGTTTCTGTCACTGACACTATCTGCTGCTTATTAGTTGAAAGTATCACAGACATTGCTGTTCCATCTTTTAATTTGTGAAATAGGGAAGGCCTATTCTGATATACTTAATTTCCTCTTTTATATTTATATTTTATAAAAGATAGGCTTCAAATCTAATATATGTTTCTTTTGTGCAGGACAATAATGGCCATGGAGACTAATAAGTACATCGCTTCAATCCTAGACGATATATTAAATTGCAGACTGGAGAGCCTTCCCATCTGGTACCTTAAACATCCATTCCTGACCAAGTCCAGCCGATTCATTCGTTATCTACATTGTATACATCCACTGAGAAGATCGGAAACACACACACTTTCCTTCTGTGTCAAAGGCCTCATTCGGATGTGCCAAGCCTCTAAAGTGAGAGTTGTCAAACTAATTCGCTATGGCATATCAGTGAAGGGTATCACAACCTTACGACAAAATAATCCAGACCTTAAAGTGGTCCATCTCGTGCGAGACCCGCGAGGAAGTGTTCTTTCGCAGTTCGATGCCACAGTGCCAGAAAGTGCTTACATGGCTTATAAAAGAATTGTGGGCTACTGTGATAAAATCGAGAAGGACTTGAAAGCTATTCAAATTCTCAATAATAAAACAGAGAATAAAATTCTGACTCTGAATTACGAAGACATGGCGGAGAACCCGTCTACAGCTGTCTCCACCGTATATTCCTTTCTCAATTTAAAAGTACCTTTACTGGCTCTTCACGCTGTCCGGAAACACTCCTCGGCCAAAAAAAATGATCAAAAATTCGGAACAGCCCGACAAAATTCCACATTGACCGCATATGCTTGGAAACCGAAAATTAAGTATGACATGGTGAAGACAATAGATACGTATTGTTCCAGTTGGTATCCACTAGTGGGGTATCTCCCTATAAACTCCAGGAAGGAGCTCGCTGATCCAAACAATAAGCACAGGATTTCACACCCATCGGTATTGACGTGACGACGGCTCTCTCGGCGTCATTTATTCAAATCATAAACAATTAAATTAAGAACAATGCGCGCCGCGTGTGGACAGTACAGTTTCAATTCTATAACAATAATTATATCATCAATATTGCTACATTAAAAACAATTTCATCCATTTCATCATGTCGTCATCATTTTAGGGAAAGGTAATCATATAAAAAGATTGTATAGAATTGTAAAAACATTTGCAGTTGGGAAAACAGAGCGAAGAATACAGCCTCCAGAGTAAACAGAGCGAAGAATACAGCCTCCAGAGAAAACGGAGCGAAGAATACAGCCTCCAGAGAAAATGGAGTGAAGAATACAGATTCCTGAGAAAACAGAGCGAAGAATAGACTCCTGGGAAAACAGAGCGGAGAATACGCCTCCAGAGAGAGATATGTTGGAAGAATCCACACGAACATGCGCTAATTCTTTTTGACTGCATATTTACCAGATCGTAAGATAAAAACTATCTCAATCTTGTTTTTTTCTTCAGCACCAAATAAACATTTATAAAAAAAATGAGTTATCACTGTGGGCGAAGGGACTTTTTAAAGAGTTTAATTTCAAAATAATATATCCATCTAACATGTTATACCTGGAATCTTGTTTTCATAAAATCAGATAAATCAACCACAAAACTTCTTCACCTGAGCATTGGAGTATTTTCTTCTAATTTGTTTCAACAAATGCAACCCAACAGATCGAGGCAAATCTAAAGCACACTTAGTTTTGTTCAGTCTATAAGTAAAAAAAAATCGACTCAAGACGTTAAACAAAATTATGTTTATAAACTACTAGTACAAGGTCATCCCCAAAATAGTTTTGACCTGTGGAATATGATATACCCTGGACCCGTCAGAGTCTGTCTTTATAATAGCAGATTCCATTGACATGAAATCTAGCGTTATTTTCTCCACCGGTTTAATCTTGTTTAACTTAATGACATCTTTATGACCTTTTGCCTCGGTAATGTAACAAGTTTGAGAGCATGCCCAGGTTTTTTTATCAGAGTCATGATCTCCCAGCTCCTTACTCCGGGCGAGTGGTTTGAGAGAGCTTCGTGTTGCCCTGGTGCTGCTCTCGGAACTAAAGGGGAACAGGAAGCCGATCTGTTTGGGGTATCTGTATTGCGTCCTGTTTTTTTCCCCTTCTTATCTTTGTTTGTTGCCAGTGGTGTCGATGGTGGTTTCCTTCACCCATTGGGTTTGCACGTCGTCATATAAGTGAAATATCCTTGAGTACGACGTTAAACCCCAATCAAACAAACAAACAAACCTTACACCGGATCTACATTTTGAGTTTGTCTTAATGTGGCCTCCTTTTGTCTTGAACTCTATATCCTTACCTTCATATTTATGTTATCACCTGATCCCTTATTCATAAAGTATCCCTTTGCCCGTCATGCTATATTTAGATGCCTCGGGCGCATAGTTGGCACCCCGGGTGTTTGGAGGGAACAGGAAGCCGATCCGTTTGTCCTGTTGTTGTCCTGTCTTGTCTTTGTTTGTTACCAGTGTTGTCGAGGGTGGTTTTCTTCCTCCACTAGGCTGACACGCCCTCGAATTTGTAATTCTGGTTTATGACCAAGCGGGCTCCACGTAAGTCATGGAGGTAAGACGGCTTCAGGTTTTAGGCAAATGGGGTATGCTACATCAATTTGCTGGGAAGAAATCATTTAACATTATTTGACCGTACAGTAATGTTCCCTTTTCGCCAATATTTATATTTCCACACCCATGTACTACAATATAAGACTACATGTAGTACTCCCACATCAATCCATACTAAACTTGTCCTGAAAATGCTGATCATGGTCAGGTGTAGGCCTACATCGTTTTTCGTTATTTAAATTTGTTTTCCATACATGCCAAGCCGTTTTATCACTCCTACCTTTATTCTACATAATTATGTTGAATTCTTTTCCACATCTGTGAAATTCTTCTCCACATGTGTAAAATAAGTGACTTTATTACACATGTGTAAAAGAATTTCACATATGTGGAAAAGAATTTCACATATGTGGAAAGGAATTTCACATATGTGGAAAAGAATTGCACATGAGTAAAACAAAAGCAAAACTAATTCGAAACGGTAGAACTGATAAAACGCCTTGCCATAACCCTCTGCATTTTGCAAAGCATTTATTTATTCTAGCGAAGAATAAATCAGGGCAACTACATTTGTTTTATAGGCCTATAATTGTGACCGATTCTATAGAGAGCATTACTAAGTCTGAATTGTCGGGAAAATAAAATGATGTAGACTACAATAAAAATAGCGAATAAGAATAAACCCCTCGCCTAATATAATATTCGCTCTTTATTTGTCACCTTAATTGGCATTTATAGAATGCATGGCTTTGTATTGTTGGCTGTAGATATATGCGAGTGTTTTACTTTTGGTAGTCTACACTCAATGACCTATATATAACATAGCTTATTGTCTGCGCTTTGCTTTGTTGTTGTTGTAATCGCGCTACAGTGGACCAACTGATCAACTGTCTCAACTTGGGAGTGTGCCTTGCTGAGGCTAAACTTGGACAGCATGTGGAATATATTCCTATCGTCCTTGTATACGCCTTGAATGTCTTTATGATAGGACCACAGATGAAGGTTGGATACGATCCCATGCTGTGTGGAGAAATCATTTCTCACACAACTATTTTATACATACCTAAAATAAAAGTTTATTTAACATAAGTGAAATTCTTTCCCACATATGTGAAAGAGTTAGGTTGTTGTGTTTTATTTTACATATGTGAAAAATTCTACATATGTTGAAAAGAATTCTATATATGAAAAATATTTTTTTATTTACATAAGGAAATTGATTTTCACATAAGTGAAAATCTTTTCAACATAAGTAAAAAAGAATTTTATATGTGTGGAAAAGAATTGTACATAAGTAAAATAAAAGCAAAACTAATTCGACATATGTAGAATAAAGGTAGAAGTGATAAAACGGCTTGCCATACATATAGTCAAAAGTATATTAGCTAGAAGTATGCAACTGCCATATAGTAATGTCCACGGCATTGTAGACCAGCAAGAAACGGTGACGTCACATTTCAGACATGTGTCTTTAATTGTGAGGAACTCTGGGTAATTTCATCCATGGTCAGCCAATATGTAGAGCAATTGCTTACGTTCGGGCGACTGGCTTAATATTTGTCAATTTAATTGTCGTTTATGTTCTATTTTTTCAGGCAAATATTGCACTAGGTAAGTGTGTTTTGTTTAGTTACAAACATTGTGATCGAGGAATGCCAGAAGTTTCTTATAATGCAACATTTTAAAAGTTGCGTTCTTCCGAATTTTCTTGTGTGCTACGTCATATGATAGGTTATAACAGGGGGCTCGGTCCCCAATGCCGGTCAGCTTATCTATATGGCAGTTGCATACTTCTAGCTAATAGACTGCTGATATAGTCTATGTTGTACCAATCTGAAAAAAGAAAAGAAAAACTACATAATAAATGAAAGGACTATGACCGTCTAACTTTGTTTGTTTATTAGCGGACTTGCTAGTTACTCGGTTTCCTCGGTTGCCCCGTGCAAAACTTATTTTAACTTGATAAGATATTTTAACTACTAGTATCTTTGTCCCTTGGGTTAAAAATACGGATTCCCTATAGAAGGACAGATGTTATATGACTGCATTTTGAGAAGAAGAAAAACTGCCATTAGGACACGTTTTTGTTTCGCGATTAGCTGACGTTGCAATGACTTTATCAGTGTTATCGGATCTTCGCCGAATCTACATATTGTACTCTGAGTAGGCCCTATCCAACATTTAAAAAAATATACATATACACTATGAAAAGGGCTTAGACAAAATTTCCTTAAAATCAACCCAAACTTCCAGCAAGACAGTACATTCATTTGGTATCTCTGATATTGTGACAAGCTTAAACTCATATCCATTCACTTAATGACCGGCAAGCATGTACCGCTACGTGGTTCACAACATTTGTTTTCGCCAAATAAATTACAGAAAATATAAACAAACAAAAAATGCATAAAAGAGGGAATCAGGTTTATTCAACGAAAATAATCCAGTTCAGAGTGGTCATTTTCGGAAAATAATGATTTAATCATATTGGTGTTAAAGGCAGATTATGACAATCCTTAATTCAGCAGCAGCATACCCTGAATCCTTATTGGCCATTAACATATATATCACCATGACAACTGGGTATGACAGGCAGACCAACACAAGAACTCTGTCTCATTGTGCTTGACCAGTGACAAGATCTTCCCTCATTTACCATAGATTATTTTGTATCCTCTTTTATGACTGCTTCAGCGTATACTTTACCAAAACAGAAACGTATGCATTTTCCCAGTAAAATGTTCGCTAGGTTTTTTATTTTTGTTATGTGATTGAGAACAAAACAGTTTATACATGGGTCAAATTTAACACAGATTCACCAAGCTAGTTAATAAAGTGTCACAAGTTGGCATTTTCTTAGCAGGGGCTCGTTTCACAAAGCGATCCAAACCTAAGTTCATCTTAATTGTCATGAGGAACAGTACTGAAGCGATTAAGTCCTCATGGCAACAACAGTCAACTTGGGCTATATCGCTTATCAGATGACACAATCAAGAAAGCTCGCCCTGAGGGGAACTCTCTTCCAAGATGACCGCAACATGGTAAATATCACAAGCAGGGGTGGTCACAAGCTGAACAGTTCAGAATCGCATGGGCCATATACAAGGCCGGTTTTACCAAAAGGCAAAGTAACCCAGTGCCCTTGGGCGTATTAGATACTGACACATGCCAACATTTCTAAAAATTTGGTGGCTTAATTATGAGTTTGTCCTTTGGGCCAAAAAGTGGTGAAATCCGGTCCTGGCCGATGATTTGATGTTGTTGTTCTGGACTGAAAATGCACGCGTCTCCGCAAGAGAGGATGGACCAAATTCAATTGAATCCGCTTAAAAGCTTCCTGATTCTACATCAACCGGGATATAATCATTCCTGTGTTCGTAAGCACCCCTTCGTCATGGAATCTCTTTACTCCTTAAACGATTTGTTGTTTTACTTGGATCCATATTAGTCCTGGTAGTTCATAATTACTTTAGACATGAAATGGAGTAGCTCCCTTCGCAAATATTCCTACTGAATGGACAACCTAAAATATCTTCCATAACATAGGCCTTCACCAAACATTTTGGGTATGAAGGTCGTGTCGGCCCCAGCTACCAGAATCGTTAATTCTTTCAGGACAACAAGTGTTTTGTAAACTTCTAAATCGGCACTCACATCATAAACACGTGTTTTAGAGCATGCATTACTTGTAGCAAAACTATTAACCATCCTGAAACTCATAAAATAACACCATATTTTCTTTAAAACAAAACTTATACATACACATTCTAATTTAATAATAACACAATGAAATAAATATTAGTTTGGTTGCAAAGTTCAACGATCCACGTTTGTGCCCCTTTAAGCTGCTTTAAAAAAACAAATAATTATGTTATGAACAATAGGTGTTTGAGAACAAGTAACGATAAACGGGTTTATAATGATGACATGTGGAATAGAGTTTACTGAAACAGAATATAGACAGTATACTGTTTTCATTCAGCACAGTTTCACGACTCATGTATATAAAAATCCAGGGTTTTTTGTACAACTCCACCAATCCTGGTTCAATAATGACTAGACTCGAACCTGCGAACCTTCTTTGGTTTCACCAGGTGATGAGGAAACGGTTTTCGCGTTTGTAGGCATACGCTGGTTTGTAGAGCCACGTACCGTTTAATCAAGTGTAATTCTTTACCCAGAGAATAAATAGCACACATCCAGTTCCGTCGGTCTGCTCGGTCACAGTGATGAAACATTTGGAGTCTTAAATATATATGATCGCGGTTCATGACATTGCTCTTGAAAATTGATCCGTTAAATAATCCTGAATCCTCACAGGTTCGTGTGGTCTCAACGGACTCAAGTCCGATGCAGCGTATTCATCTGAGTCTCCTGGCGTGGTATCACAGCCGGCTGATTTCGGCTCTGCCAGGGAAATAGCATACAAATCGAACAGGTATTAAAAGTTTCCTATTCAGCTTACGGTTGTATAATAATTCCGCCAGATTAGGTTACTGGTGAGCAACGGTTGTTGTCTTCAGACACATCTAAGCCATATCACTATCAGGACCACCTTGCCTTGATTCTGTTAGGGCTCTTTTCTTGTTCCTCCGATCTTATCCGCAAACCCGGTAGGCTGTGGATAATGCATTGAGCTGGTGACGCTTTCGCAAACTGAACAAAACAATCTGAATCATAATGTCCACCATTATAACTGTTTAGGCGCTCTGGATTTCTTTGTTCTGAAAATTTTTGTTTCACGACGTTCACAGCTTTTTGATGAGTGCGACGTTTAGGCATTTTCCTCTCCAACGGAAATTTTGAGTAATAGTCACAGAGCACTAGAGGTTTTTCTTCGGCCAAATTGAAGATATCAGAACCAAGTACCTGCAATGGTGGGTGTGTTGGTAGCTCGTGTGGTTGTATAGTTTTGCCTGACTGAGCTCTCTGAAATTCCTGACAGGTTGTACAGTCTTTAACCATAGATTCAATGTCTTTATTTATGCTTAACTAGTTGATACATTCTTCAGCACATAACAGGGACTTTCGCATTCTTGAGTGGCCAGAATGGACTTGAGCAAGAATCGAATCTTTCAATATTGTAGGAATCGAAATGCGTTCTCCTTTCCAAATGAGACCATCCTCTATTAGGAGTTTATGGTGGTGACTAATGCGACTGTACTCTCAGAGGTAAGTCCTAACCTCTCCAGCCATCCCTTTAAGATGATATCACTGAGTTTGTTCAGTGTGATGTCTTTGTGCTTTTCATTCTGTATCCACCTCACTTTTTCAGCACTTAATTGTACAGTATTGACCAGCAAGTCCCGGTCAAGTTGGTGTTATTTTTTTAAAAATGTGAAAGTCCATCTGTCAGTTGCATCTGCCAGTACAGGAGCCAGGTTCACACTATATGGTAACGTCCTAATTCTGAAATCGCAGTAACATTCTTTGCAGCCTGGGCGGTGTCGCAGTTAGATTTTTCAGGTCATCTGTAACGGTTTGTGTTTACTTTTCTTCTGTGACATGCTTCCCAAAAAGTACATAGGAAATCTTTCACAACCAATACGACAGCTAATAACTCACGTCCAAACTATGTATATTAACATTCCGTGCTATATACCGAATTTCAGGTTAATGCAATTCATTTCCATCCTGCATGAGTGCTGCACCTAGACCCTTTTGAAGCGCCTACTTGTATTGTCGTCTCCTCGTTGATTTTAAAATACGCTAGAGTAGTCTAAAAATCGAAATGATCTTCACTTTCTGTAAGGCTTGATTGTGGGACTGCGTCTTCCTTTATCATGTCACGTAGAATAGAACCCCAGTATGACATGTGACTTCAAGAACGTCACCGCTGTCTGTTTTGCTTTGAAGGTGCAGGAAGGGTATAATATATTCTACCTTGACTGGATTAGGATGAGCATTGTTTTTATCAAACATTATTCCGAATGATTTGTTATTTTTTGATTGCACACTTTCCACTGTCATTTGCGACTTGCATTAGTTTTTTAAAATTGCATCGTGTCCTTAATCAGTGTATCCAAACACTTTCACACCATCCGAAATGCCGATTTTACCGCCACCACGTTCTAGTATTTGATCCATTTTTCTTTGAAGCGCATCTTGTGACACGACTTAACCAAAGGGAAATTTAAACAAGCAGAATCGCCCAAAATAAGTGTTATTTTGTTCTAAGTAGCCAATTTTTATTACTAAATTGGATAGACCAGTAGCCATGTTTGGAATCCATTTCGTTGAATTACTAGGGACCGGAAAGTTTGTTGGTGATTTTCTCCAAGGTTGGTGTTTTGTGGTGACATCGTTCGTATGATTGCTTGCTTTCATGGGCGTCCGCAGGTAGTGGCAAGGGGGGGGGGGGGGGGGGGGGGGGCGTT
>JAVFBW010180755.1:0-10694 GCA_034783835.1 Mopalia ciliata
GTTCATTTATTATAGTTTCAGTTATGATGGCAATCGGATAGTATATCGCGGTAGTCGTCTGGTGGGTGTATGGGCGACTAGGCATGTATGGGCCTTGGTGTTAAATTGTCATTGCAAATTTAAATTTAAAAAAATGGCAAGGGGCATAGAAGTTACGGAATATCGCGAAGTACAAACTTTTGACGACAGCACCGTCATCTTTGTTTATTTTTACAAAATGCCCCCCCCCCCATTGTGAGTTTTATTTCTTGTTATTTTTCGTTATCCATCTTGTGTATTATTATATATAGTAACCATTGACGAATGACGTAAGCTCCCAAGAGCGCATGTCTACTGGGTAGATACAAGTGTCTGTGATCTAATTCAAGAATGAGAAATTAATTTCCGGAAGTAGGCTTGTCGACTACGTCAGCGCTGTTTCGAAAGAGCGGATGTCGTATTCAGCTTAACTAAACCAATGACCTATATATAACTATCAACATAAGCTGTCTCTGTCAGGTTTTCGCCTTGGCGATCTCACTCTACATCGGACAACAGCCACAACCATGACCTTTCCAGTAAATATGCCTACGCTATTATTTTGCCTGGTCACTTTGTTGTATTTCGCTCCGTCAAGGTCTTCGCTTTTGGCAAACCCCGACGGCATTTGGGAAGAGGATTTTCCAGTGATTGACCATGGTGATTCTGATCGGGAAGGTAGGTTTTCGTACTGTTATAGTTTATGACCAGGGTCATGCAAAATACGCCATTTAATATTTGTTAGTTTGATTTTCAAATTTCATACGGATCAGCTGCATAACAATTTTTGTTTTTCACGAAATATCTTCCACCGTAAATCATGGTATGAGTATCCCTGTAGTTCAAGTAAAAAAAAAACAATATCATTTTGACTAAATAGTCCGGCCCACTATGTCATCTTTAGCAGTGAGCATAGAAGTGAAATGTACAAGATCATATGCGAGTTGTAGCTGAACCCAGACTGAGCATTTATGACATTTGTTGGAGGGTGCATACGAAGTATTAACATGGTCAGTTTGATAACACAGGTCTAGCCGTTTGTACCAAAAAGTTTGACGGCTTACAGAGTAGAAGTATAAGGAAGCAGACGTAGTGTTATTCATCGCCTGCGTTTATTCCATATATTTTCCCGTTTGACGTAATTGGAAGATTGACAAGTTCGTATTTGGTTCCTAATAAGAAACCATATGGGATGGCAATTGACCAATCAGATAGGCAACAAACATTCCCAAGGGATAATAATGCTTTGTATTTGCTAGGATGACATCAGATAGTTCAACGGCGAGGGGGTAGGGGTAAGGGTCATTTAGTATATCAGGCACATTCAGTATTTTTATGGCATTTTATTTTTAATGCAATACGCTCAACCTGAAAGTTGATGTGTTGCACACACAAAATAGCCTTTTCTTTGCTATCAAAGATTTTTTATTCCCAGTTGCTCTCTGTTACCATTGGCAGACCCGGCGGGCACATCAGATCAGATCATTCAATGACGCCGTTCATTGACTGCCCCGGTACGTGTAAGCACCCATCAGAAGTCGCGGCACACACAATCTCGACTCATCAGACGAGCCGTTCATTGGCTGCCTCGGTACGCGTAGGCACCAATCAGAGATTGTGGCAAACACTCTCGGCTCGTCAGATATGTGGGTTTGAGATAGTCCGATTACCCGTCACTCCACTAAAGAGATACCGTAGCGCTCTCTATTCTGGTTTGAGATACTCGCTCCGCCAAGGGTGTTGTCTTGGAGGGTAGCTCGGATTATAACTCTTGTCTAGCGAATATGTTTTTTTAGGAAACTTGTCAATATGTTCGGAATCTGACCTTTAACATTTTGTCTCTCCTTAGAACACTTTGACGAACGGACGAGAGCCGAGGATTTCTTCGCTATGATGTGTCAACTTTGCCGACTGAGGAATAACTTGAGATGTATTCGAATCTGGTGCAGAAGTTCGCCCTCTGTCGAGGATAGGGTGAATGTTCGGAATCCAGTCACTGATCACCCAGATCTGATAGCTGTATAATAGGCTTACATGGACAGTGTCGCGTCAAACTACTTGTCACATCAATTTGTTTTATTAACTCGGATTCAGGGTTCGAAGGAATCAGTTAAGATGGCTAACATTGTTTTATTTGATGCCAGACAAGAGTCCGATCTTCAAACGAAATATTTAGTAGCGATACTAGTAATTACATCTAAGCCTACTTCGTTTTTATAAATGCATTAATATGTCAAAAAAATAAATATTTCGTACCATTGAAATAAATTCTTAGTGTTGTGCACACAATATTTTAATATTAAGACAAAATTGACTGTTTTACAATGGCTGATTTATAAACAGTAGACGGCTTAACTTGCTTCTCTGTCCAGTAAACGTCTATAGTAAGTTTCGCCATCACAATGCACGTCCGCAAATAGTCGATCTATTAGAGTAAACATGTTTCTCAACCAACATTCCATCACCAAACTTATTGAACTTACAAAAAAGTATATTCTTTGCCTTGAAAACTACTATTTGTTCATTTATTCAACTGTTTCAAAGCTCTAACCTACGGAGCGGGGAACTGATCGAGGTATAACGGTTCCCCAGTAACACGTTACGCCCACGTGGGTTTAACAGGTGAAAATGAACTTTTAAACAACGTGTATCTGTGAGATGTAATGTATGTTATTTCAACAAACCGCCTTAGGAAACCAATATAATAACCTTGTAAGAATCGTGTCGAGAAGCAAGGCTCTATTTCGTCATACAGGTTGCGGGTATTTTACTGTTCAAATAAAAAAATTGGGTGAAGTGCGTTTAAAGCAATAAGGATATTCACCTCAGGAAGTATTTTCCAAAAGTGTGTTTAGTCACGTACCTCTGATAGAGTAGACTTACGCTGTGTGTTTACTTGTATTTCCGGTTAAAGACAAATACAAATGGAGTGATACTGACTTTCCGGAAACGACTTTCCCCTCTTAACCTTTTCCGGATAAGAACTTAATTACCTCGAGGGATTATTTTCATGTTAATGAAGGTTTGTTGCTGGTCAAATATGTTAAATACAAACTTTATTTTGCCGATGTAGTTTATTTATCGCCCGCCACAAGCCGGACCAGGTGAGACAAAAACATACACCCCTAAATTCTGTGCTTCTTTGACTGCACGTCTGTAACGCAATCAGTTTTGAGCATTTTTAATATTTGCTTTTAGGTAAATTATTTTCATTTCAGTGCGTTGAGGGTGGTTTAACATACATCTTTCACAATCCAGTCATTAAACATCTGTGATTAACCACATCGAAATTTATGTTAACACTCCCTTAAGAACAGCGTTAAATCCCAATAAACCAAACAATGAGTCCTATGATAGTTGTGTGTGTTCTGATGGCTTCAAAATGCTCATTTATCTCTAAGGACCCAATTTGTAAGATCATCGTCAGAGATTCTGGCAATTTTTGTTTTTTCCTTTGTTTTAGCACTTTAATGATAACATTGTTATACTTATGTATATCGATTCATCTCAATTCCAGTGATTGTCAACCACACATAAATATATCTCTATGTAATGAAGGTGTGATTGTCAACCACACATAAATATCTCTCTATGTAATGATGGTGTGATTGTCAACCACACATAAATATCTCTGTATGTAATGATGGTGTGATTGTCAACCACACATAAATATCTCTGTATGTAATGATGGTGTGATGGTCAACCACACATAAATATCTCTGTGTGTAATGATGGTGTGATTGTCAACCACACATAAATATATCTGTATGTAATGAAGGTGTGATTGTCAACCACACATAAATATCTCTCTATGTAATGAGGGTGTGATTATCAACCACACATAAATATCTCTGTATGCAATGAGGGTGTGATGGTCAACCACACATAAATATATCTCTATGTAATGAGGGTGTGATGGTCAACCACACATAACTATATCTCTATGTAATGAGGGTTTGATGGTCAACCACACATAACTATATCTCTATGTAATGAGGGTGTGATGGTCAACTGCACATAAATATCTCTCTATGTAATGAGGGTGTGATGGTCAACCACACATAAATATCTCTGTATATAATGATGGTGTAATAAACAGTGTTAGAGGACATATAGGAGAATTAACAGACCTGGATAAACTAAAGCACATTAAGCTACTCGTTGTACTACAGCTACATCACACAAACAAATATCTCATTTTAAACTACAAATATATATTAACAAACAAACGCTGTAAAATATCAAGAGAACTACTAACTAAACATGCATTTCAACTTTTTTTATTTGGAAAAGCTATCCACATTTTATATATTGCACTTTTTATATACATGTATTAACAAACATAAATAAAACAGACAATTCAAGGATTTACGATATTTAGTCACTAAAAAGAAATTTTATCATTTTGGATTTGAAAATTTGGACTAAAGCAGCATTCTGTAATTCATGAGTGAGACTGTTAACAAGTATAGATCCAATATACACATGACGTTGTGACAGGAAGTTGATTTGGGAATTTGTTACATATAAATTTATTACTGCCGACTGATGTCAAGGAACGCCTGGCGAAGCCACTTAAATATTAAAAATGATTGTTAACAATTTTGTACATTAATTAGAACCACTTGTTGGTAGGAATGCCTGCATGCGACGAAATCAAATTAGGTTCTTTTAAGGAGCATTTTTTTGTGTTAAACAGTGACTATCTAATATCAGTCAAGCTGCACGTTTAAGGAGTTTGGAAAGTTTGTATATTTGTGTTTCATCATTCTCATATTCTAATATAGTAGTCTATGTCTTCTCTTTTGTGCCAGGGTTTTTTAAATATCCAATGGTAAATGTTATGCTTCTTGGCATTTTGATACTGTATAAAAACAATTTTCCGTAGAAATTAAAATGAGCTCATCCCATTACATATGGGATATTTATATTCAGGATATGACCTTTTGAGCTATTTCCGTAGGAAGATGAATGCGATAAATGT
Source organism: Mopalia ciliata (assembly GCA_034783835.1). Classification (NCBI taxonomy): domain Eukaryota; kingdom Metazoa; phylum Mollusca; class Polyplacophora; order Chitonida; family Mopaliidae; genus Mopalia; species Mopalia ciliata. The sequence goes on from JAVFBW010180755.1 coordinate 5,003, forward strand.
TGTAAGCTCTATCTGCACTTCAAAAGATAACACATTTTAAAACGAAAAAGTAGAGATCACACGTCACCTCATCACTTCATCTTTTCACGCATATGAACCACATGCATACAGTTTTCCTGATATATGTCATCTTATTACCGCCGTCCCCCAGAAAACGTATACTTCTGGCTGCAATGGTGCATGTTTTGGTTGACGTCCTGTGGATTTTCAGAGATGCCGTCACCGCGACATGAATAAGGCTGACTGACGTCTTGCGGGTTCTTCCAGATACGGTCGTGTTTGCCACATGAGTTTGGCTGACTTCATGTGGGTTCTCTGAGATACGGTAGTCCCTGCCACATCGTGTCGGTCTACGACTTATGGGTTCTCTGAGATAAGGTAGTCCCTGCCACATCGCTTCGGTCTACGACTTATGGGTTCTCTGAGATACGGTCGTCTTCGCCACATGACCTTGGCAGACACGTCTTCGGGTTCTTCGAGATATGATCGTCTCCGCCACACGTGTTTAGCTGACGTCATCGTGATCTTTGAGATCTGGTCGTCTCCGCCACATGAATTTGGCTGACGTATTTGGGTTTTTCGAGATACGAGCGTCTCTGTCAGATGGCTTTAGCTGACGTCATGTGGGCTATCTAAGATACCATCACGCGACTTGCTGTGTCATTTGGGGATTCTTGACCATGTGAGTTTCAAATGATGTGCAAATGGAATAAATGTCGACTGAAAAAAATTAAATGCATTTTTGATGATTTGTTTTTCAGAATGTTATTACCATACAAGCAGGTAAATTATTTTTCTGTAGAATAGTCCATAACCTAACAAAAAGTGTGTTATTTATCCAATTATGCTCAGAACAATATCAGGAGACCTATTTTCTTTAAATTATCTGTCTCACCTGAAGAAATCGAAAAAATAAAACAATAACATTTATTCTGGAAAACGTCTTAAAACTATATGCCTTGATCAAACAAAAGGCGTCATTGGTTCTAGACCACGTTGTCCTTTTCAAAATGCAACCAATTGTAGTCGTGTTTCTATGCAGAATCTGCCACAATCTGAAATGTGTCAGATAGGTATTTAAATATGGGCTACTAATTAGTTCTAATTGTGGTACGTCACTATGTTGGTTTACCCTAAGTAATAGATTCAGTTGCTCCCATTTCTATTGTCAAGTTGGATGTCCATGTCCAAGACGCTATCTGTTATTCCCGTAAGTTAATGTTTAGAGAAAGCAAATGCTCAATTTGTGAACAAACATTACTTAGGACAAGTTGCCGATAATTTTTTTTAGCTCACAATTTTTTTTCCTTGGATTCTTTGCAGAAGACAATATTACCCTAAAATGTCTATTTCGTCAAGTTGGTGGTCACGTCGTATTCTCCTAGGAGACGACATGTGTAGACCTTTTCGATCACTCTGTTCATTGGGTCGCTAAACTTTGAACTAAATCGAGTACAGATAATGCGTAAACAGGGCAAAACATGGATACAGAACTTTAGTAGTTGTCTGGTCTAGTAATACCATTTTCAAACTACCATTTCAGTTATTTAACACGTGTGTATTGAAATATGTTAAACTGTCATAGATCGTTATAGATGTTAAGCGAGGTGTGCATTTGCTGATATTAATTTTTAACCTTTTGTTAATTACAAATTTAATTTTACAACAGGAAAAGTTTATTCAGGGATAGCGGTCGCTTGTTTATAGAACGCAATAATGTCCTATTAGAGCCTATATATGGATGATTCCAAATTCTCATCAATATTCCTTCCTTTTTTGTGCAAATTAATGCTTTTTAGAGCAACCAAATTTAAATAATTTCAGCCGTTTTTTAACGTTAGGAATTTACCTTTTTATTTTGTATCAAGAAAATTTGGCGTTTTGGTACATTTCTCAAATTCTGGGGTGCTTTTGTTTCCAAGTAGAAGTCTTTGGTACTAATGGAAAAGGGTAACTGCATTTTTTAAAATTAATTTGCTCCATTTGTTCCATATACATGTATAATAGTTACATATAATTGTGGCTGTATGCACTAGCATATCATGTCATTTGACATGAATTTCTCAGTTGACCGGGCGATCACAACACAATAAAACTAGATTGTTACTTAAATGCCACCTTTTCATATGTAAAATAAAATGTATTCCACATGCGTAGAAATATATATTTTCAACATATGTAGAATTCTTTTTAACATATGTGAAGTTATTTTTTACATAAGTAAAAAAACAAAAACCTAAATATATCAGTTATGTAAAATAAACTTTTATTTTACATATGTACGAAAGAGTTCCACTTATCAAAATATTGAAAAACGATTTCTCCCCAAGAACAAGGGACTGTATCCAACCTTCGTGTGTGCTCTTATCGTCGAATGCAAAGACGATACGAGTATATTCCACTGATAGACTTAAGGGAGAGCACATGCTGTACAAGTTCAGCCTCAGCAGGGTACACTCCAAAGCCAAGAAATGTGCAGTTGACCAGGAAATGGTCCCCTGCAGCGATATTACATCAACAACAAAGCCAAAGCGCGGACTGCCAAAAGCCTAATAGCGACAAAAACTCGCAAATATTTACTATCTAACAACGACTGAAACACAAAATTATACATTCTATTCTGAAAAGAGTCTATTACCGTGACAAATAAAGAATGAATGTTATATCAGGGGACGGATTTATACTTAATCAGTATTTTTATAGTCTACATCATTTTATTATCCCAAAGAGTCAGACAAAGCAATACTCACTGCAGAATCGGTCCCATTTGTAGGCCTATAAAACAATTGTAGTTTGCCTGATTTATTCTTCACGATCTGCTTAGGACCAGATTGTAGTTTTGTAAAAAAAATTATTCACGCAAAATATAGGGGCTGTGAGGGAGAATTCTGTCATTGCTGCTTTTGATGTTTTTATTTCACATATCTACAAAAGAGTTCCACTCAGCCCTTTATTTTACACAAGTGAAAACGATTTCAACACTTTAAAGTAACTGTTTATTTTACATATATCGAATTACTTTTCGCTTACCTTGAACTGTTTTTCACTCAAGCGAAATTCTTTTCAACACATGTAAAATTCATATTTATTTCACATATGTGAAAGAAAAAATTCCGCATAAATCGTTTTTCACATATGCATAAAAATTATTTATTTTACATATTTGAAGAAGAATTTCACATATGTGAAAAAGAATTTAACATCTGTAAAAAAGAATATAACATATATGTATGATATAATAAAGATTGAAGAGATAAAATGGCTTGACAGATCGCTGTGACACGATCAATGGTGGAGAAATCAAAGATGGGACGTTGTGTTGCTTTTTTTACGTTTTTCTACACTCCCAATCTCTGTATACAAACACAGAGATTTATTTATGTCATAACTTAGCGCTCGGTGGTTTAGCTCTGTGTGAAAAACAGCTTTGTTGGAACCAATTAAAGTCTGTATGAACATTCATACTTTCTTAGACATTCAACATGCCAAGCGACAGTTGAAATCACCCATGAGACTTGTCAAAAATACAGAAATACGGCTCACATCGGCCTATCTGTTGCCAACACGCTACTATTCCTCTATTCCATCTGTAGACTTGGAATTTTAGTAGGAGGGTGGGTAACTTGCATTGTTTTACACACAGCACGGGCAACAATAAAACAATAAAAAGATACAAAATTGATTCGATGAGGATATTAAATCTGTTTTAGGCTGATAAGTCTATTCAATTCTAGCTACAGAGTTTAAACGTCTCTAATTGTTTAAATGGCCTACTTCATAATTCGTGAACTAAATAGCTAATTTCCCATCCAATAAATGCTGTGCTCTTTTTTCTATTGACTTAGATAGCGTATTTACGAGTTTTCAGGCAAACACTTTTGGGCTAGTTGCATAATAATTATCCAGATCGATTACCTACAGAGGTCATGATGAAGGAAATTATTGTCTGTTGAGAGAGAAAATGGCGGCATGGCAACATGGCAACAGGTACTTGGTCCGTGATGTTCGACGCGGATGCTGGATGGTTTAAGGTCGCAATTGACATACAAAATGTATCAGATGATTATTTAAAGTAATATTTTCAAGTTCATGAGGAATTCCACCCCTTAAAAGATGCCACTGAACGCGGTAGGAATGAGCCTAATAGCCGCGCCAGGTCTTTATAATGACCTAAAAACTTTATGCTGATATTCTATTGTCTGTCATAGACCCTAAACATGGAGCTGCTTACTTTAATTAATAGCGTACACTATTTCAATTCTTTCTGATTTACATTGTATATCTTTTCCTATCAGTATTTGTACATATATTAATCAACAATTAATACTAATACTGTAGTTTTCACATGGCATGTTCTCATTTAAATGAAACCAGCAAAATGTTTCTTATCTTGATGGGGACAAAGTCATCATTAGAGTGATCTCCCTTTAATTCCGTTTTCTTTGAAGAGTTATCCCCCTTGATACTGTTCACATTAGTTTCTTATGGTTAGTTTTCTTTTACACTCTAAACAAAAATGTAATTGAACATGATCCAAATACACTACCCTTTCTAATTGCAAAGGTTAAACCTCTAGCGGTATTGGTTACCTCTCCAATGTTCACGGTGAATACAGCCCTGGATGGTGATTGTCTCGCAGTTTGCTCTCCTCTTTCGGAATTATTTAAGCTTGAATATATGCAAGGAGATTGTCTCAGATTTGGCTTTCCCCTTTCGGGAATTACTAGTATTTCCGCTTGAATATATTCTATAACTGAGCAACATTATCAGTTATTTGACCAGTTTACGGGGATCCCTTCTTTATTACTTTACACTTCAGTTAGACGATAAACAGTTATCGTTGATTTGATTATTAGTATGTTCGTTATTTTTGGGATAACACTTCAATATGCTTTGGGTCCCAACGAGACTCACCTGTAAGTGTGACGGACGTCTAATTCTCCTTTGATATACCGCTCGCATGTTCTTTTCTCTCAGCGGACCTCCACAGGACAGTCAATACCGGGTCTATATCTGGTCATTCCGGCTGTCGCGGGTTGGTTTTATACGAGATTTAAGTCACGGTTTTCCACCGTGTAAAGATGATTAGTTGGACAAGATATTATAGAAATACACTTGAATAAGGAATAAAATCCCCAACAAACCCACAAACATACGATTTTCATTCTATAACGATGATCTTTGTCCATACTATGTGATCGATTTATTAAAAAGACAAACGCAGAATACTAACGCATGATTTAAATTCCAAAGATATTTATTTATTTCCTCTTGGTAATTCCGGCTGACGCGGAGTTTTCCGCTGTTTAAAAAGGAGTAGGAAGTGGACAAGATATAATAGACAAACACTTAAATGAGGAATTAAACCAGACATAAACCGACCAACATACGATTTTCATGACGATGGGTATGTCCATACCATGTGATTGGTTTATTGAAAACGCAAAATACTGACGTATGATTTAAACCCCAAAGCTTAGGTTATTGTGATATGAATAATAATTTATTTCCTCTTGGTTTACCTTTATATGTACTTAAAGCTCAATGATAAATGGGAAGTTCATCGTAATATAAGTGAAATACCTGTGAGTAGGACGTTAAACCACTATCAAAACAAGAGGTGAGTGTGACTCACTTTATCCCATCGGAAGTATTCTATCAATGAATAAGGATGACACAATAAAGAGGCAGA
>JAVFBW010180766.1:0-10694 GCA_034783835.1 Mopalia ciliata
AAAATAAAATGATTTTGATGTTTAAAAAAATGCCCTACAAAGGCCATGAATTAAATTAAATTTGACGTTTTAATATTCTAAGATGCCCGAGACTATGTATTTTGATAGAATTAAATCTCTCAATTAATTAATTAACTAACAAATTAAACAAGTGTTTTCCTTTCTAGAGCTGTGTTTTAGACTAATAAATAAGCATCCAATCAACGACGCGGATAGCATTTTTATGTGCATCTTTTCGTCAAGTTATTAAAATAAATTATAGACTATTATGGTTTTATAATAGACTTTATTCGAATAAAAATAATTTGCCTGATAATGTTTAGGGCAGTTACATGTGTGAATTAAATACTATTTATGCCTTCCATGCCGTTAAAATGTGTAGTCAGGAATACTTTTTTTGCATATACATGTACAGTCAGAATTACTGTTAGGAGCGTTTGTAATTTTGGCATAACAAATTTACAGTAAACTTACTTTTAGTAACGTCCTTACCCCAATAATTACCAATAATTACGGTAATACCCCAATATTACAAATGAAAAGTTGTTAAGAATATGATATAAGAACTACTGTTCAGTGTGAAGTATGCTGTTATAATTACTTGTGTGTGATCACTGTTGGCAGAACAAATGTACCGTAAAATTGCCTTTGAGACCGTGATAACTGGTAATAACCCAATATTACAGCTGGAAAAGTTGTTAAGAATATGATAAGAACTACTGTTCAGTATGAAATGTACTGTTAAATTAATTGTGTGTGATCATTGTTTGATCAAATCTATAGCTGAATCTGATTACTGCTTAACCTGAAATTTATCATCAAAATTACTTTCAGGGATGTTATTGCTCTTTCAAGTACTGCTTTACAGTCACGACTAACTGTCACGATGTTATCACTGTTCCCACCCCTTATTTACAGTCACGACTAACTGTCACGATGTTATCACTGTTCCCACCCCTTATTTACAGTCACGACTAACTGTCATGATGTTATCACTGTTCCCACCCCTTATTTACAGTCACGACTAACTGTCACGATGTTATCACTGTTCCCAACCCTTATTTACAGTCACGACTAACTGTCACGATGTTATCACTGTTCCCAACCCTTATTTACGGTCACAAGTATTTTTATGAATGGCATTACTATTTCCACCTCAAATTTACAGTCCCAATTATTTTGTGAATGGGACTTCTATTTCCATCCCAAGTGTACAGTCACAAGTATTTTATGTGAATGAGAGTACTCTTTCCATCCCGAATTTACAGTCACAAATACTAATAGAAATGCAAGTCCAAACTGTGCGGCGGATTCGTGACAAAACTTTGACCAAATACTCAGTGATGGGAAAATATAGTCAACCTTAAATGTTCATTATCTTTTGGAATTGTCACCATACTCTATAATTTCGTTTTTATGTAGGTAACCTATTATTTTATTTGAATGTTTAAAGATTGATTTTAATCCAGGCTACGTTATTTTTCCATTCTTTAGAATGTCCCCCGGATAAACCAAAACAGGAATGTGATTTCGTTCCATGCGAGAGGTTTCCTTGTTCCGCCTACCCCACAGCGGACTGTCTGTAAGTACTAGTGGTTGTCTAAATGACTGCAATGACCGTGATGAGAACACGGAACACTTTGATGATATTGTATTTTCCTTATAAATTTGGAAGATTATTACATTAGTGGTGGAAATAGAAACATGCATTTTCATCCACTAATCTTATAATCTTCAAAAATGTTATTGGAAAATACAAAATCTTATGTGTAGAGTAGGTTATTTCTAATAGATGTACTGTTCTGAAGACGTTTGAAGGCGATTTTGGATGAAAAAAAGGTATTATATTAGTGGTTGAAAATACATGTGACGACTTTAACCACTAATATAAAATTTTAAGGGAAAATTCGAAATTTTTTGTGTAAAGTTGGTTATTTGTCATAGATTTATTGTTCTGAAGACGCATACCAATAACTTTTGATGAATAAAGCGATGTTACAAAAATTAAGAAAAAAATGTGTAAAAATTTAGAAAAAAAAAATTATGAAATTTTTTCCCTTATGTTGGTTATTTTTAATGGATTTACTGTTTTGAAGACGTATATCAATGGTTTTTGATAAAATAGTGAAATGTTACAAAAATTATTACATTAGTAGATTTTTATTACATTAGTGTTTGCTATATAGTATTGTCTTGTTTGAACCTTGTTAGCCAGTGTAGACATGCTTGTTCGCTTTTGATCTTTGATCTATACACGGTGGAGCTATGGCCAGAAAGAAATGTTCGAACTCAAAATTCATTGACAGCGAAAATTCATTAGCTCTTGTTTTTTTGTGTTAATGTATCATGTAATAATTTTCAAATGGGTTGTAATTAGACCTTAAGGTAACCCATAATTGACATCAATTATATTAAATTGACACCTATTTAGCGATGCGTTAATATGTTTTTAGCTAAAAATCTCGCTTTTATTATGCCATCGTGAGCAAACTTGAATTAATTAGCGGAAATAATTAGTAAAAATGAGTATTTGTTTTGGTGCCGTTTTGGGAAATTTTCTAGAACAAGTAAGATAAAGCTTCTTGGCCATGTCAATGGTTTATTTTATATGTATTTGGAAGCTAGGGAAAACATATAGTATTACAGTAGATACATGATAAATACAACTAGAATATTAGACTATGCAACCCAAAATAGCATCTTCTTCTTGGTAGTTCTTTATCAAGAAAGGAATTGAACTGCTTTGCATCCTGGATAATGTGCTGAGTGATAATAAAATCGTTATCTAGGCTGCATTTTTGTTATGGTTATAACGCACCTCCCCATCCCCTCAAGCGGGGTGGGCGTGCCAGTCCATTCAACAGAGAAAGCTTACACGGAAGCTTCCACTCTCTACGCACATTACGTGTACATATAAACATATTTTTATAAATGAACAGCGACCTGATCATTTTTTTTAAAGACATTTGAATCCCGTCAAATGTAATCCCAGAAATCAATGCCAAGTGAATCTTTTCCTATGGATAAGTGTTCAAATTTGGCAGGCTGTCCATGTATAATACATTGATTCTCTTACACAGCATACAACTTTGAAGTTGATAATTGACGCAGTATTGCTAGTGACTTTTGAAGCATACCGTCCAAGAACAAGAGAAATTCAATAGTCAATAGGGGCCAGTTGCTCGAAAGAGTATTAGTCGCAAACACCAGATTAAATCGCTAATTCCGGGTCAGAGATAGACCTACAACATGGCGTGACGTCATCGAATATGGGGTTTTAATGTAATAGCTCTTCGAATAACCTATAATTCAATTATCATTCGGTCAATCAATTGGTCGCTGTACATATTCATTAGCTCCAAAGTGACTCCTTAAGTGCTATTATATACTTCTTGCAATAAGTGTGTTCTACTTTGCGGGGTTTGGCTCTCGTAGGACTTGATAATTCCCATATACGCCAGTTTACAGCTCCAAGATTAAGCCCCGCCTGTTTCTGTTTGGAACAGCAGCAACACCTGGATATAAAAAAAAGTGTGTTGTATTGACCAAGTGGACTGTTTTGTAAGACTAATCCGATTCTAAGGAATCGCCGATCACTGTGAAAAAGCCGTTGTTAACGAGACTTTCCTTAAATACAATGTCAAGAGAATTGCAATAACATAATTATCGTAATAAAATATATTGATATTGATAGTGGCTGGTCGTCATTTTAACGAATTGTAAACACCATCAAGACAAAGTAAAGTAAAACTTTGAGTTATTCATGATTTTGTTCTTTTCATTCCAGCGGAAACTATTGCGGCGAATGTACATCGAGGCATTTTATCCAAGGCAATGAGATAAACTGCGGTAAGTGAAAGAAGATGAACAACAACTAAAACGTAAACAAATGCTCAATACAAAAAAGCAGAAACGAATATACGATAACAGACAAACCATAACGTCTATTCTTACACTCCTCTTATTTATTCTGTTATGGCAAATGCCTTAATTTACAATTGGAGCCCTTTGCTGCATAAAAACGAGCTATTCGTCCTTTTTAATAATAAGGATAGACATACCAGAGCATCGCTAAATGCACAAATTTTGGACGGCTCCATTTTGTGTCTAGTGGGAAGGGAGTAGGTACCACCGAAAACAGTTGCTAGTGAACGAAAAGAATTTTAATGCTTGATGTGTTTTCTTGTCATAAATATTCTAACGTTCCATTAATCTAGCGGTTATAGAACATTTTGACAGATCATTTATTCCATTTGGGTGGAAATAAAATAAAAGGAAGTGACACTTGCTTGACATTTAGTTGGTGACTGTCTACAAAAGGATGAGAAAGTACAATCACTGTGACATAATTCGTTCTAACATGTAACCCGTCACATCAATCATTCTCTCAATCAAACGGATGTCAGGGATATGTTACAATGTTTGTACTGGTATCACTCCAAATGAACAAAATTGCTGTTACTATATGTCCACATAAAACTATTTCATTTGTGTGTTAGATTGATGTTTAACGTCTTACTGTATTTAATTTATACGACAACTTAACAATGCCGGTAAAGGTTGTAGAATCCCGAAAGGACATTCCGTAAGAAAAGAAAAAAGAAAAAAAAAAAAAAAAAAAAACGCCCAAAAATCTCTGATTCACACCAAAAAAACTGCTCTATTATACAAAATTATTCTTAAAAAATGTAACACATACCGAGTTGCATTTCTGATTTTGCTCAAAGAAATAGTTACTATGGAGCAGAAGTTCATGGGAGCGTGAAGGTTTGTCTGATGGGTTCAACCACTCTTAGGGCCGTTTGTTCGAAAGGCTAATACTAGATTAAATCGCTAATATAGGATACGAGATATATACATTTAGCATGGCGGGACGTCATCTAATACAAGATGAATTCTGCCAGGACAGTAGATGCAATTGATATTATATCTGATAACAAAGAGTTACCCGAGCAGGGTCGTCAGCTAACCATTTCATCTCGTTATGGACTATTCAAATATTACTTTGGAAATTTATGATAAACATGATGCCTAACTTGTCGTAAAACATAGGCATGAAAAGAGTGGTCCGTGTTACGTTAATTTGTGGAAAATAGTTCCTAAACGACAAAAAACTTGTCTTTTGCATGTTTCATAAGTAATTTGGCCAATAAACCTTGAAAGATTTCCGTACACTTCCGTGCACTCCAAGAGTGCCAAACAAATAGTTATCAAGCAGAAACCAAGAGAAAGTTGATCCTACATCTAAATCGACATGTGTCAACCCTCCTGATACACACAGCAACAAGTTTTAATAAACCATTAAACAGCAACAACAACAGAAAATATAACGCATAAAAATATACTCATTTTTTTGTTCGTGGAATTTTTGTCATAAGTAGCCTTAGGCTATTGATAAATCGTTTTCCATATACCCTGAGTTAAACTGATGTGGTTTTGTTTGATGTAATTTATATACATACATATATTTACTTACAGATTGTTCCCCACTTGAGCCATTGGTGACCTGCCTGGAAGACCCATGTAAAACGGCTTCTTGTAAAGCTTACGACAATGCCGTGTGTATGTAAGTGGATAAGTTATGTTATTTAGACTATACTCACTATAATCTTGGAATGAAGATTTTTTCTTTAAATTCCAATTTATTAAAAAGAAGGAAATCTCAACCTTTTGTAAACATGTGTTTACTATAGTTCGTGGGGTGATTCCTTCATCCTCTTCACCCCTCAATTGCATGCATTGATAACATGTGGGGGCTTGATACGGTCTAATAAGTTGAAAAGGCTTTAAGGTAAATATTTTCATAACAACTCACAATAACAAAAAAGAAACAATTTAATGAAACAAAATGATTTGACTGCAAGTTGATTGCGCTATTGAAGGGACGCAACGAAGAAAAAAAAAATCACAAATTAATAAGCAAAAAGTGCAGCATGAGTAATAGTTATATGACCGATTATGTAATTACTTGCTAACAGACAGTCTCGTTTTTTCTTCTTGCTTCAGTTATGTACAGCTTAAGAAAACAATATTTATGATACCCCGCATGGCGCTTTGGACAATAAAGGTTCCGCTCTTTTATTTACTGAATGCTCACGGTAGAAAGGTTAAATAACCTAAGACGTTATAACACTAAAGTATATGTGACAGGGTTGTCGAAAGAGTAAGTGTGGGATAAAGTAAATAGGTATACACTGCTTAAGGAAAGTGTAGGATGTTTTTGGTCAACACACACACAAAATCACCGCTGGAAACCCCGGCTTGAAGCCCTCGGACCGTAGGCCTAAAGGAGCAATATAAAGTAGCTCAGTAATATTGTCTTGTTGCATTTTGATCTGACGAAATCAGACTCCAAACAGAGAAGATTGGTCCTTCCGGCTTAACACTTGTTGAACGCAAGCCAATGTTAATTTATGATATATCGTATGATTTTCAATTTTATTTGAATTACTTGAGAAAAATCAGAAAACATCTAAATGTAATAGGCTTTCGTTGTATGGGTTATCAGCTTGCCAAAATCTGTGTTGTCACCCACAGGTTTGACAAGGAGACGAATAAAAAACAAATATAAACTCTGTTAATATTAATCTTTTTAAAAAAATGTTTCTATACTTATAAACACCAAGCAAATTCTTGATCATATTATCTTATAAACATCAATTAGTTAAACATCAAAATTTCATTAAACCTACAACAACTGATAACGGTTAACGCCTTTTTGTTATAAAATCTTGATGTTAATACAAGTACAAAAAGAAATTGAAGACACTGTAATTATGACTTGATTTTAAACAAATAAAAACATTGACATGGTGACTTTTTGACCCGAAATTTATAATAAAATTTGGCTGGTGTACAACAAAGGTCACACGGGTCTCATCTCATTATCTTCTAATATAAAACATTACATTCTGATAGATTTCGTATCTGGGATGAGAGAAGAAAGCTGTAAATAAAGGAGATATGCTTTTGTATTGTTACAAATAAATTGAACAGTGGTGGCACCTCGGGGCATTTTATTTTGACAATCATGTGTATAATTAAGACTTAACCCTGTATAATTAATTAAAAAGGGAATTTTAATAGAGCACAAATGAAAAACTAAACTGAACATTTATTTGTATTCAGGTAATAATTTTTATTGCATTACTTTTTTTCTTACCGCTTATTGGCTAAAATTTATCACGTGGTCTTACGGTTATATGTGATAGATGAATTGACGTTCGATATTTATAGTAATATAGACCATAACCAATCACCGACTCGTAAATATGATATAAACCTTAACTAATCACTGGAGGCTATTTTATTTTCTGCTTTGATTTCCATTTCTGCTAGGTCCGAATGGGATTTCTATTACTCATATTATAAGGCATTAGTTTAGTTGAGGAATGTCACATAATTCAAGGTTAAATACTTTTGTGCAAGGCAGAATTGTATTACCCCCTCATAATTATGTTTATTGTTTCTTTTTAAATCGAATAGACCTCAGGATTGGCAATATATCTGAGTAATATTAACAGTGGTATGACCGCCTTGTAACTGTGTGTCACAATGTACTGTGTCAATTTATATTACTGCAAAATAGCCGGTGTTGTTTTAATGTACACTTCAGCTGTAACTTCGAACATACTTTAAATATACTGGTGCTATTTACTATATTTCAGGACATCACAATGTGGCTCTTGCAAGGCCCAGTTTTTCGTAGAAGGCAGAAAAGTAAACTGCAACAGTAAGTATCTATTTAAAATTTCTGTGAAAATACCGAATTAATTAATATATGGTATGGTGAATGTTAACAGATGTATTTCACTGGCATCTGATTTCTAGTATCCGAAGTAAGATAAGGTAACCCCTTTTTCATGGTAAATTCTTAGCGAAAATGTTTTAATACACCGGATCAAGTTTTTATTTGCATAAGACACATATTTTACCATAAGTTATTCTCTTTGTACACCTCTTTTTTAAATATTATCTTTGAAAATGGTACAGATACGAAATAGTGTTTATCTGTCTGTCGATTTTGGCCATACCAAGGCAGAGTTAAGAATTATCAATATCAACAATGGGAAGCCAGAGTAAACAGTTAATAATATCAACAATGTTAAGCCAGAGTTAAGAGTTATCAATATCAACAATGGTAAGCCAGAGTTAAGAGTTATCAATATCAGCAATGGTAAGCCAGAGTTAAGAGTTATCAATATCAACAATGGTAAGCCAAAGTTAAGAGTTATCAATATCAGCAATGGTAAGCCAGAGTTAAGAGATATCAATATCAACAATGGGAAGCCAGAGTTAAGAGATATCAATATCAACAATGGTAAGCCAAAGTTAAGAGTTATCAATATCAACAATGGGCAGCAAGAGTTAAGAGATATCAATATCAACAATGTTAAGCCAGAGTTAAGAGTTATGAATATCAGCAATGGGAAGCAAGAGTTAAGTTATCAATATCAACAATGGGAAGCAAGAGTTAAGAGTTATCAATATCAGCAATGGTAAACCAGAGTTAAGAGATACCAATATCAACAATGGGAAGCAAGAGTTGAGAGATATCAATATCAACAATGGGAAGCCAGATTTAAGAGATTTCAATATCAACAATGGGAAGCAAGAGTTAAGTTATCAATATCAACAATGGTAAGCCAAAGTTAAGAGTTATCAATATCAAAAATGTTAAGGCAGAGTTAAGAGATATCAATATCAACAATGGGAAGCAAGAATTGAGAGATATCAATATCAACAATGGGAAGCCAGAGTTAAGAGATTTCAATATCATCAATGGGAAGCAAGAGTTAAGAGTTATCAATATCAGCAATGGTAAGCCAGAGTTAAGTTATCAATATCAACAATGGTAAGCCAAAGTGAAGAGTTATCAATATCAACAATGTTAAGCCAGAGTTAAGTTATCAATTTCAACAATGGGAAACCAGAGTTAAGAGATTTCAATATCAACGATGGGAAGCAAGAGTTAAGAGATATCAATATGAACAATGGTAAACCAGTGTAAAGAGTTATCAATATCAGCAATTGAAAGCCAGTGTTAAGATTTGGCAATATCAGCAATAGGAAGCCAGAGTAAAAAGTTATAAATATCCGCAATAGGAAGCCAGAGCTAAGAGTTATCAATATCAACAATAGGAAGCCAAACTTTAGATTTATCAATATCAGAACTAGGAAGAAAGAGTCGGGAATTATCAATATCAACAATGGCAATTGCAATCCCTATTTACTTGTGAGTGCCTCTTTCTGTTGATAATTTAATAAACCCTGTTGGTAATAAAAAAAAAACAGTTAGGCTTTCTGTGAAGTTGTAAATTTACTCTGGTGAATGAACCATTAACGACACATAACTCACTCCAGCTATGATTAATTTTAAATTGCCTTGTCTCATCAAGATGAAATCGTTATCTCTAATCTGTAATCAGAACATAGTTTGCCGTCTGAACAACAATGATAGTCATCCCTGATGGATTGTACTTTAGGTAGTTATTAAATACTACCTTATGTTTTATCAGTTCTATCAGTCTTACATTTGTGAAGAACTAAGTTGCCCGTGGGCCGAGTCACAGTCCATTTATGATGTTAACTAGTTTGAATACACCATCCGCCCTCGCCTTGGGTGACGATCTTTCAATCTATCGAAATTACAACTAATTCAATGTTTTTATGTCTGTAATAAATATTAAATGAATGTTTTTTAAAAAATGTTTTACAGAGTCCTCACTTAAACTCATTGGACTCATTTAAAACTACGTCTGAATTTTCAATTTGGACTAGTTACCTGTGTTGTCATTAGGCGAAGATTGCCGCCTTCTTGGACCGGTTATGAACTGTTTTGTGTTTTATGTTGGTCTTCCAACATATATTGTACATGTTGTGTGATTTGTCTGATATTTGTGCTTAATGTGCCCTGGTAGGAAAACATGTGAATTGATTCGTGATTAACTTTGTTTTTAATTTCAGTAGTATTACGTATTTGCCCTAGTTTAATATGTGAGGCATAATTCATATTGTTAGATAAAGAACTTAAGAGTTTAGACACCTGTTAGTCTCATAACCGTGCATTCAAACACAGCTTTTTAATACTGCCATATCAGAGATGACGACAGAAAATAATTACATGAAACTCTAGGTGTGTTCTATTAAGATGTCTGATAAGATAAGTACCCCCCCCCCCCCCCAATGTGCAGTTCTAACATTATTAATACGTGGTTTATTCATGTATTCCCATAGTTTCAATAAAGTAAATACAGAAATGTATGAATCTATATATTTTTAAGATACCCAAATCAAACATTGTCCTTTCTCGTGTATGTCTAGGCTTCATAAAATCGTCAACTGAAATTCACATGCTTATCATTCTAATTTATTTTAGAGGAAGTTTAACGATTTTGAAAAAAGAACTCGAAATTTCTATGTTTATACATAATGGATGAAGACAGCCACATCGAATAGTGAATATTTTCATATTAGTCCTAGCTCTATAAGTCCTTAGTTCTATAAGTCCTTGTTCTATAAGTCCTAAGTTCTATAAGTCCTAATTCTATAAGTCCAATTTATATAAGTCCTAGTTCTAAAGGTGCTAGTTCGATAAGTACCTGGTTCTACAAGTCCTAAGTTCTATAAGTCCTAAGTTCTATGAGTCCTAGTTCTAAAGGTCCTAGTTCGATAAGTCCCTGGTTCTACAAGTC
>JAVFBW010180777.1:0-10694 GCA_034783835.1 Mopalia ciliata
CTTTCTGTTGCCCTGGTGTTCACAGAGCTAAAGGGTAATGGGAAGCAGATCTGTTTGTGATGTTCTGTATTTTTGTCAGTCGTCATAGTAGTGAAATACCCTTGAGAACGACATTAAACACCAATCAAACAAACAAACAAATTAATTTGAATCTGTAAGCCATATTCTACTTTACAGACACAAAAAAGAGGACAGGTAGAAATTGACAGGAGACAGGTAGAAAATAAAACTACATGTCTTCTAAGACATGTGTAAATCTTTTAAACATTAAGGTTATGTCATTAACGTTAAACTCAATCCAAGAAACCCAAGAAACTAAAGTTTCTATAACAATGCCAATATATTTTTAAATGTACACATAGAATGACTTGCACACATTTGGATATTATGTACTACTTTTTCTCCATGTGTTAATACATGCACAGAAAAAGTAAGCAATCGATACATATTCATGCATCACCAGATTTCTAGCTAAGCCTACAGTGATGTGCTATTTTTTAAGAATATCCCTACTGTCCGTAATGTAGGCACATTATTTTTGATGTTTTGTGGATATTTCTGTAGTAGAATGATTAAATAAGTTTTGATTCTCCATTGGGTTCATTGGAGAACATACATGTTGACATTTCCAATAGAATGCTATCCAGCTTTACCCTGTCTTTAAAGAAGAATAATAGCTAACAATGTTGTTGTTGCAGGTTCTGGAACGCCTGACAGTGGTAAAGGCGGAAGGAAAAGGAAGGGTTTCTCTGGCAGAGAGTAAGTTCTTTAACACATTGTTTGGTAAACAAAAACAATCAAAACCATATGGTTCGCAGGTGTTCTTAAGGCACAGCCTAGAACTGAAAAATTTATAGTCACAGTTTGTCTGTCTGTTGAGCACTACGCAGCTCGGGTGTGTACTGCTGCTGTGCTCTGCAGTTTGACTCTTTTATTTGGATAATTAAGGAGTATACCATGTTGTACTAGTGACTTGTTTGTTGCTCAGTTTTGTCATCTGATATCTGAGGATGATTTTTATTAAACCACCAAAAATGTTAATCTTCAATATTAAGCAAACAAGCTAAATTTATGTTTAAGGTTATATAACTTTATAAGCATGCCTGATTTGAAGGTTCTAGTATTTTTAATTTCCAGCGGATTGCCTTGGGCTATAACTCTACACACTCTCATGTATCCAATTTAATTAGAGTGAAACCTTAGATTAGCTATCATGTACCATCGGGTTCAAAGATGAAAAAAATTCAAATTGTTAAGATGATTAACAAGGGGTTAAGGGGCAAATAAATGCTGAGGAATAAAAACAAGTATGACCCATACTTAGTCTTCTAATATGGAGTGAAATAAGTGCAGATCTATGTATCTTTGCTACTCTTCACTGCATACCCGTACATTCATTGTACTGTCACACAGACACATGAGTATAATAACCTATAGTGCGGTGGAAAATCCCAAACATTTTGATTTGTGCTGCTCATTTCTATGGTGCTTTCATAAACCCATAATGTGAATACGTTCTTGTAAAGCCAGTTAATAAAAATAACTAAACATTGAAAAATACATAAATATTTGTGAATTTTCTCTTGCCAGCTCTGATGATGAAGACAGTCAGTCGGGAGCCTTCCCTCCCTCTCAGGAGCAGGCAGATAAGGAAAGGTTCGCCAGGTATGTGGGATCTGTTTCATGCACTTTCTCTTAGTTTTTCACACCCAATTATTTTAATTTTTAAGAATCAAGGTGAGCTGTTCACAATAAGTTATGGTTTTGTTGGACATTGAATCAGCTCACTTTCCATGTGTTGATTCTGGTAAATTCATTTCATCCATGAACTAAAATCTTTAAAAAAAAAAAAAATCTTGTTGCTACATTGGTTCAATTCATCACAGATACATTGTATCAGGTTCTGAATCAAATTTATATTTAGATTTCACAGGCATTGTTCCCCTTAAAAAGAGAAAACCTTCATTATAATGCTAAGCATGGAACAAATAAAAAAGTATATCTTAAAAATTAAAAATAGATTTAAACTAAAAACAAAGTGATATAAAAATTATTGTACACTAATTTGATTTAAAAGATATGACCTTTTTTTTTTTTAAATTTCCTATTATGTGTTAAATATTTATATATTTCCCCTGACATAAAGCTCAGCTACTTTGTTATCTATTGCCATCCACTCTCCTGTCAGAAAGAAAAAGGTAAAATGCTGACATTGAGCATTAAGTACCATACTGTACATTTAAAAATCTACATGCAGTTATTTTAGCTATTTAATACTGTTATATATTTTAAAACCTGGAAACTTTTAAAAATATGCTGTTTAATTAATATGTAATTCAATCTGAGACCATTTTTTTCTCTCTTTTTATTTTTATACTAACCTGCCTTGAAAACCTCTCCAAATCATAGATACTCAAGGTAGAAACATTTACTTATTTCTTTCTGTAGAATTTTTATACTAGAACTATTATTATTTTTCTAACATAAGAATCCCTTTCCCTTTCATTATTTATTTATTAATTTTTAATTCTATAAATTAAACAATCTGTGGTATGGCCGTTTGCTGGATGCTCTGTGAAATAAATGGAAGTTATGATATTATGTGAATGGTTAGGGAGGTCCTGATTTCCCTGGGACTGGTTGTTCAATGCTCTGTTAAGCTAACACTCCGTATGATGATGTTGTACCACAAAGATTGTGATGTCCAGCCAAAATAGAAGTTCAGGGTTGTGTAATTTCATCGTCCATTTGGTTAGTGGTTAGTGTGTTGGACCACTTTTCCTCCTGAAATGTACCACTTACAGTAACAAGACCCGCGGTCATTCTCCTGTTTACATGTACGTGTAGGAGTTACCCTGGTAGCCTGTTTTCCCCTCTGTAGTCTACTATATTTAGATAAGTAACAGCTAGAAGTGGAAAATCTATCTTGTAAGAGAAATACCCGTAAATAAATTACAATCACACCCAAAAAAAAAAAAAAAAAAATTACCTTGGCATGGTTGCTCTGAACCTACGCCAGGATTAAATTCAGAACTGAGCAAAGACACTAAATTTGGAGGTGATGTTTGGACCCAGGCCCACATACTTGTACACTGTGCATTGTGCTATGCATCCTGTGACGGTCTTGTAGTCACTGCTACCAGCTTGTTATAAGTGTGGTTTAACCATTGGACATGCGTGCCATCATATGAGTGAAACTGATCTAAAGTATCACACGAATCAAGTCTTCAAATAAACATTATTAGCATGTCATTATGGATTTCTAACAACTTAAACTTCATTCTTGATGCATAAAGCTGTGTATCTGAGCTTCCCCTTGATGTGTGATTTAAAAGTAAAACCAATTAATTCTGACTTTAAATTTAACAATCTCATGTTTGAATTGTTATGTCTATAGCATACTTGCCAAGTTCCAAAAAAAAAGTTTCTGCCAACTCATAAATTTTAGAAAGAAGTCTTCTTTTCAGGAGCAGTTTGAATGTTTCTTTGTTTTTTTCATTGCTGTTTTAAATTTGGTTAGAAAAGATTTATGTATGAAATCAATGGTTCATGTTTACAGCTGATCATTGAAGGCTTTTTTCTTTAGAGCCTTTCAGCTTTTGTCTCCAATATATATGTACATGTTCACACCACAGCATAGCTGAACTACTGCTGAATCTTGAGTAAAACACTAATCAATAAATCAACCAATAGTAATTTAACCAAAGCTGGTCTTCTTGGTACAACCAAAAGCTTTGGTTTATATACATCCAAAAATGTACATGAAAACCCAATGTGGTTCCTTCCACAACTTTTACTATCCAAGATATAAGAAATATATGGCTTGTAATTACATTTTCTAAATGTAAAATAACATGTTTTACAACCCATGGGCCTGTCTTACGAAGCGAGAGTGGCTTCCGTCTAAAGTAATTACCTTGACAATTGGCTTGCAAGGCATTGCCATCAGAGCAGTTAAGTTAAACGTTAGCTACAAATGTGCAGTACTACAGGCCCCAGGACTGTCCTTTGAATTTTGTTTCTGTGGCTGCCATGTGACTGACGGCCCCTGTTTTGTAACTTTAAGGGAAAGTCACTGTGAGATAGAGAGGCGTAGAAGGAACAAGATGACCACATATATAAATGAGCTGTGTGATATGGTACCCACGTGTAGTACACTGGCCAGAAAGCCTGATAAACTCACTATCCTTCGAATGGCTGTCTCCCACATGAAGACGCTTCGAGGTAGGTCCGACTTGCACGCTCTCCAAGAATGAGGGCGTGGTTAAGTCACAGAGGGCGGGAGCTTCGAGTTATCTTAGGAAGGGTGGGGTTAGGTAACCGCATGTACTTGTCAACTGAAAGAAAGTTTGCCAAGAACAAAGCCATCTGAATCTTGCAATTTTGTAACTTTAAAGGGAGAGTCACTGTGAAATCGAGCGACGGCGGCGAAACAAGATGGCAGCTAATATTAACGAGCTATGTGACATGGTGCCTGCATGTAGTACCCTAGCCCGAAAACCAGATAAACTGACAATTCTCAGAATGGCCGTCTCTCATATGAAGACATTAAGAGGTGAGTAGATAAATCGTGAAATCTGGTGACGGACTCCCAAAATACCCACAATTCTCTAACCCTTCTTTAAGTACTCTCACTCTTATCAGTAGCTGAAATTCAGTTTTAACTTTTTTTTTTACTAAGATTTGACTTTCAGGAGATTGTTTGGTAAACTAAAGTTAAAAACAAAATCTGGTTTTAATATTTAATAGTTTATAATCAGATATGTTGTAAAGGTGTTTGAATTTCCTCCGCTGATGGTTTATGTTCAACTGAGTACATGTAGTTCTTAACCCCAGCCTTGGGAACGGGTTGTTTTTTTTGCGATGATACTTCAGTTACTGTTAATGTTGTAGTGTGTGCATGCAAATGTTATAATTATGTAAAACTGTCAATTAATCTACTGGTTTCCAATAACCTGTTTCCTTGTCCAAACTAAGTGGGTGTTTTGTGTTTGTCTAAGTTCTTGTATATTTGCTTACAGTTAAAAAATTACCTATCCAAAATATATATTTATTATATATGCTTTTGTAATTTTTGTAAGGATTTGTTATTATGAAATAAAAGTTCTTCAAGCCACAATTTGTTTATATAACCCTTTGTGTGCCACTGTCGCCATGTGGGTAGATTGTTTGATGCTTTCAGTCAAAAATCCAGGGTTCTGGTCCTGGTGGAGGCATGCAAATTTGTTATCTACTTCCATCTATGGAAGGCGTGTCTCATATTTATAGTTTTCTAATAAAATAAAAAATCTTCCTGATTGTGTAATGTACAGTTACTATCCTGGGCTACATTAGGTTCAATATTAAAAAAAAATGCTGCATTGGGCCTAGCTCTGTATTTTTTCTTTCAGTAGCATTTAGAAATTAGAAGAAAAAATTTGTCCTGAAAGACTACAGTACAGATGCAAATTTGTTTCATCTTAAGTTACTGAGAATAGGCTCATTATCATTTAGTCAGCCTTACATGATTTTGTGAAAAGATTCCAAAATCACTATGTCTGTTTATCTGTGTTTGACATCTGTATTGTGTTTTTTATATGATCGCTATTTGTACTCCAGGTACTGGTAACACAGGGGCAGATGGATCCTACAAGCCATCCTTCCTTACTGATCAGGAACTTAAACATCTTATATTAGAGGTAAACTCACTGCAATTTCTACACCTTACATTCTCTGCACTGCACAAATACACACAAACAACATCCTGATACTATTACAATGGAAACAAAGTACAGACAACACATTCAGGCCTCTATTAGCTGGTTTCAATGCAGTGTTTCGATTTTATCTGTTAACACAAGATACCTGGATAAATCGTCAGGTTTAGCCCTTATGCACCGACGATAAAGGAAGGTGTTATTTGCAAAACATAAACACAGAGAGTTCATATTTGTGTGTGTTCAGCTCTGTACAATTGAAGGAGTTGGTTGATTGTTTGATTGGAGTTTAGCGTCGTATTTAAGTGTGTATATAGCTTCAAAGACGCCAGATTGTCTCTTTCTCACTTTGCCTTTCTTAAATACAGTGGATATGAGAAAAGCAAGAGGAAAACACTTCATTACAACTTTTGGAGCCATTTTTGTTGTTGTTTTTTTTTAAATTGTGCTTTTAGTGCTGCTTAACTGGTATGGATATTGCGGCCTGTCAATCATATTTATTTTCATATACTTTACAATAGTTTTTTGTTATCATTTCTGGAGCCTCCTTATGCGAGTCTTTCAATTTATATACCTGAGGTTTTCAAAGGGAGATAATCCTGTGAGGGGTGAATCAAAGGAGGGTTTACTGTCCACTCAACCAAAGCCATGGAGAACAGTTTAATATCTGATCAATGTGTGATTTATGTTTGCAGGCAGCTGACGGGTTTCTATTTGTAGTGCAGTGTGACACAGGTCGGGTTATTTATGTGTCAGACTCTGTGACACCTGTTCTCAACCAATCACAGGTCAGTTTACCTCCCCTTCTTTATCTGCCTTTTAGCTGGTATTAATGACTAACCAATTAAATTATCAAAATTTAAAGCATAGATTTTGTTTTCATGACAATGGATACATATTTTTGTCAGAAGAGTAACAATAAACCAGGGTTTTGCGATATCTTTGTCAACAATGCGATGCGATATTATATAGCCTTGTTTTTTGATACCACATATTTGTGTATTTATATATTTATTTGAAGTATTTTAACCATAACTTATTTAGAGGCATTCACTCAGTGTGGAGGAAATGGCTAAGCATTGGACAGAAATTTAACTGAGCATATTAAATTTATTTAAGTTTTCGGAGTACAGCATATGCAATATAATTTCAATACCAAGATTTGGGTTTGTATAGCCTTGTAACCAGTTTTTCAAATTATTTTCATATTTCTCTTATGTCAATCAAACAAACAGACTTATGTCAAAGATATTTATTTGAAAATAAAGATATTGACACATTTAAGCCCATGTTGTTGTTGCAGTCTGACTGGTTTGGAAATACATTGTATGATTTGGTTCACCCTGATGACATTGAGAAGGTCAGAGAACAGTTGTCAACTACAGAATCTCAAAACACTGGAAGGATTCTTGATCTCAAAAGTAAATGTTCTTCTTAAATATTAAATAAACTTTGATATTATATGCAGCTATTTCTCAGTTTTTTTGCCTTTGACAATCATTTAAAGATGTAACTTTTAAAAAAATTCTGCACACATTTTTATTCGTTTTCAGTATATTTATTGTAAGATTCAACGATATAAACAATTTAAACTAACAATATAATTTCCAGCATGATTTACATTAAGAAAAGGCTTGTTTGTAGATTACAAATTATATTTATTGTACATGTAAGTCAAGGTCTTGGTGCAGATACAGGTATCCTTATCAAGCATAATGGTGCAAGTATCTGCACTGATATGTTCCTTTACTATAAATAGATATTGTCATTCATTAACATGTCTTATTTTTAGTTCAACCAGCTCTTAAATGCCTCTAAAATATGTTATGATTTATAAAGTATTTGCTTTAAGGGTTTGTTTAATATCTCTATACTCTCTATTTGCAGCTGGCACTGTTAAGAAAGAAGGCCACCAATGTAAGTATTTTTTTCCAAGACGAATTTATTCTGTCAAAAACAGTTTCAATTAATTTTTTTTAATAAAACCACACATTTAATAATTTAAATCTTTTCTTTTTGTCAATGCCATATGTAAATAAAACATTCCATTTTACACTAGAAGCTTAGTGAAATGATAGCTTTTGAATTAAATTGCCTATTTTATCTTTGCTGACCATTGGATGAACTGAGTCCTGTTTGATTAACAGGTGAAATTATTAAACTTTTGTCCATTTGTCAACAGCCTCAATTCGTCTATGTATGGGTTCTCGTCGTGGGTTTATCTGCCGTATGAAGATGGGTAACATACAGGTAGACCCAATGACAGCTAACCACACTGTGAGGATACGGCAGAGAAACACACTAGGTCCCTCTAGTGATGGAGTTCATCATGCTGTTGTACACGTCACTGGTTACATCAAGAACTGGCCTCCATCAGGTAGACAACTCTCTGGCAAGTCAATTTCTTTATGTACATGTTGTCCTTGTGCTTTGTCTTTATCTAAAAACCATTTTAAAACATGAGGTCTAGAAGAACAATTTTACCTTGTTTTTTTAAATATTTTTGTTCTACACCTTTGAGTTAAGACCAAATGCTTGAAGCCCTCTTGTTAAAGGCAATTTGATGAATAGCAATACTGTCTTTATTTTGCACTGGAGAAAAGATTAACTTTCCAACATTATGAAAACATCTCACACCTGTGGTGTGCTAGTGTCAATTATTGTTGGAATACACCTAGGTCATAGAAGTGAAATACCCATGAGAACTGCATAAAAGATCAATCAATAAATTATTGAAATGACGATTCCATATTTTAACAATAGTTGCTTAACTATTTTACAGGGAAATTGCAATCAAATTTAAATTGTCTCTTCCCTATGGCCCTCAATAAAAATCAATTGTATACAAAGTCAATACTGACTATTTACATTTAAATGTTAAGTTATTCAATTGTAAAAAATCGTCAAAGCAATTAATTCATAAAGAAAACAGACAGATTTATATTTTATGATTGCAGATTTATGAACACATGAAAGCCAACACACACATCTAGTAATGCTTATTATAGCAATACTTATTAACAGTGAATAAGTTTGAAGTTAGAAAAAAAATTAAAACTATATTATTTTCTCATGTATCATGTTCTTAATAACCTGCAAAAAAAGTTTTTAAAAAATGACAAAGGCTTCTTAACGTTTAATAGTAAATAAATTCTATAAATGCCTTTCATTTTTCTATTTTTCATGTAGGCTAAATTTAATAATATAGTTAAATGTTAGACTATTATAGATTGAAATTACTTTTAAATCCATAAATTTTTTTCTTATATGGTCTGAAGACTTGATCAGTAGTTATTTTTTGGAATGCAAATGTTGGGCTCATCAGGGGCCATGCCCTATTTAAAACGTATCTTTAATCCACTGATAGCAATTTAATCTTGTATTAGCAACTTATCCTCTTTGCCCAGAAGGAGGATTTCCAGCCATGCAAGGCCACTATATATATTAAGTGAAGTATGACAGTGCACACTAATAACATGTACTATAGCTGTAACATTGGAGTTATTTTATATCAAGTATTTTCCCAACCAATTGCTGCGATTATGGCATCCTGTTAGGTGGGAATTTCCTATCATGTGTCTAATTAAGAGGGAACTTCCTATTGTCATGTGCTGTCACAGCTTGATCTTTTGGGGTGTCTTTGTGGTAAGGGGCCCGTGGCCTAGTGGTCTTCGTTTTACCATTCACGGGATCGAGTCCGCCTGACGACCATCAGGTATATGAGCGAGTCACATGCTGTGGATCCGGCAATCGCAGGTTTTTTTTTTATGAGGTTTCCTCTCGGTTTTCCATCGTAATAAGGCTAGGTGATTGTGAAGTGGACAATCCAAAGTCACATAAGTGAAATACCCTTGACTACGACGTTAAACCCCAATCAAACAAACAAACAAACTTTTTGGTGGGTTTTGGGATTGTCCTGTGTCATCATTTTTGTTGGCAGTGATGTATATTGAGTTGTTTCCTTTAACCATTGGCCTGATTCATAAATTATGTGAAATACCTAAGACTTACAAGCATGTGCTGTAATCTTTTCTGGCAGAACCTTAAAATCGGTCCTCAAAAATTTGCATTTTCCTCTGGATTGCTGATTTTTTACATACATAATTGCTTTAAAATACAACAAAAGTTGTCAAAATCAGTGGCAAAATGCAAATTTAGAAAAAAGACAATTTGGGAAATCAATAAATCCGTCCTCCTAAATTAAGTTTGCATAACCATGGGTAAACCCTGTTCTGTCTGTTCCCCCAACAGCAAAGGCCTCACTAAAAACCCCTATCCAGCAAACGTACAATACACATAACACCATGTTAATATGCCTTAACACATATTAAAAAAACCCTTAGTTGTATGAATAATTTTGTCATCAATGCATTGTATAAATCTTAACCTGTGTTGTTGTTGTTACAGGTGTACAAATTGAGCGGACTGAGGGAGATGATACACACAGTCACTGTTGTCTGGTTGCTATAGGAAGGTTACAAGTGACCAGTACACCTAACTGTAGTGACTTAGCAGGGCCGAATGGTGCCACAGAATTTATATCACGACACAGTATTGACGGGAAATTTACTTTTGTTGATCAGAGGTAAAGATTGGTGAATAAAAAAATTTAGTATCAAAAAGTTTTATAAGCTCATGGTTTCTATAATAAATATATATACATCTTATTTTCTTGTGTCCATTATTTTAGTACATTTCAATCAGTCAGTTTCCTTACCTTGATCTTTGCTCTAGGCAGTGTACATTATTATCAAATGACTGGAGAAAATCCTTCTATATACCAGTACTTGATATTGTGATCAAACAAAAATTCTATGAAGAAGGAGAAAAACCAGTGCTCTCAAGAAGTGTATAGAAATGTATATTCCAATAATACTTCACACTAGCTCAACCAAGATACAAAGCGTTTTCATAATGCTGGAGCCCCGTGAGGGAGCGGGTAGGCCATGGCCCTGCAGAATACTCCCTCGGCTTCCTCGGTCGATCGTAAGAGGCGAG
>JAVFBW010180788.1:0-20138 GCA_034783835.1 Mopalia ciliata
TCTGAACATGGGAGATAACTAGAAATTACTTTCCCAACTGATGTACCAGTATAAAGATAGTTAGAAATGATTTTTAATGTCCTTTAGAAAGTGAACTCATATTAGCAATCTTTTCGTTATTTTTGGGGTGGAACTTTCTTAGTTTGAACAGATTTTAGTTCAGAAAATAATGTCATCTATGTAACCGTTCAGAGAAAAATGGATTTAACTACAGACATAAACGGTCGCCGTCTTACCTCCATTACATTGCTTATAGACAATAGTTTGCATAGAAAACTGAATCTGGATGGTAGGCATACTTTTAGCTACAACGTTCAAACGTCCCAAATTGTGTAATTGCCGTACTTCGGAACTTGATGTAGGACTCAAATCTTCAATAAAGTAGACTTCATGTTTACCTACCTGCTTAATACAGGTTTAATATCCCAACTGAATATTTTTTTTTATATCCTTTACAAGGTAAGCTGCCTAAAAATTGGAAGTTAGGGCCTACAGGCCTTTCTCCTACAGTCTACAGTCAGGGTGGAAAAGAGAAAAATTGCGGGCTAGCAACGGATGCTTGAACTGTATTTCCATATTTTTAACAAGGCTAATGGGCGTAATGCCGTGAGACTTCAAATTGCCCAGAAAGTTCAGTAAGCTTATATCAAATTTTATTGGAGAGTACGTACTTATTGAACC
Source organism: Mopalia ciliata (assembly GCA_034783835.1). Classification (NCBI taxonomy): domain Eukaryota; kingdom Metazoa; phylum Mollusca; class Polyplacophora; order Chitonida; family Mopaliidae; genus Mopalia; species Mopalia ciliata. The sequence continues at coordinate 682 of JAVFBW010180788.1, forward strand.
AATAAAAACAGGTACCAGTAAGTGAAAAAACTTACTCAGTTATGTGCACTGTAACTCTGTATCTCTAAATGAGGATACTTTAAAGTATGATAGACTGTTAGAGACACAACTGGAACTCTGCATCATTTAAGTTAGCATGATAAGCATCAATCAGCATCAACTATCAACAATCATGATTGAGACATAATGAAACCAGGTAATCGACCAGTTTGTCACATGATATCACTATACTCATCCCAGACACCAACTTGAAAGGGGACCAGAAGTATCAGGAAGCAGCTTGGTTAGGTGACAGTGACAGATAATCACTCTGTCTCTATATTGAATGATTTGGACCTTTGTCCTTTCAACAATCTAAAAATCATTGCATATTAAAGCAGAGCAACACATTCTAAACAATATTTGCGAACCTACCTGCGGAGATTCCAGGATCTCCTCATGAAATCTTGAGGTAGGTCCGCGATTAACTTTTAGAATTCAGAGCTACTCGGTCAAGCAGCTGTGCAATGCATGTAGCTATAGATAATTTCCTGACGCTTCTTTAATAGTTTTTAACGCTATCAAGTGGCAACAGGAAGTTGTCATGGAATCTTTCTTTTGTATCTTATAATTGTTCTGCCAATCATTTTAGTTGAAATTTGTTGCCAGTGACATTGATGGTTGTTTCCTTCGCCCATTGTGCAGATAAACTGTACATAAGTATAAATTGAAGAGTGGCATTAAACCCTAAACAAACAAATCCATGAAAGCAGCTTGTGGGTACAGATATGTACTTTCTGACATTAAATTGAACCATTGAGAAAATCATGTGACAGTTCTTAATGCTAACCTTTTTATTTCTACTGTTCTATTGCCCGCAACATTTTGAATAGCAAAAATCATTACAAAGAAATTTTTTTAAAAACACAAATTTAAAAAATTAACATAATGGGTGATTATTAACAACAAGACATAACATGCATGTACAGAAGTACATTGAGTACAATAGCTTTTAAAACATTTAAACAACATTGTTTAAGAAACCTTTTAATTACAACCATAAAAAAACAAAATCCTTTTTCAATAATATAAATAATGTACCTTTATCGCATCCCTCAATGCATTATTAAATTTTTGCCAATATTTTTTTTGCTTAAATCTTTTTTAAGATTTATCTGTAAAAAACAATGTGTTAAACTCCTAAACCATGAGAATTTTTTTTAAACAATATAACAAATGCAAATTTATTTATTAAATTGTTAGACATTTTGGTATCACAAATTAATGATTTAAGTTAAGTTTTGTTTTCCTCTGAATTTTCATACAATTCTTTTGTTGTTGAAATATTTGCTATTTTTTTGTTTTCTACTGTTTTCTACTGTTTTCTAGCACTTACTACATGTATTTATCAATTTCTAAGTAACACTTATGAGAAGGTTGGTGACAAAGGAAAACACACCCTTCGCACATAAAATAAATCATGGTGACAAAGTATCGGAATTATGACTTTGTCTCCAGATTTCAGCTTATTTTCAAAGGGCACCCCAAAAAAGAAGAAGAAAATACTGAGGTAATTTTAGTAATGGTTTGATTGCACGACTGTGGTGTCGAGACCTCGATGTCTAATGGGAGGAAAATAGTTAAATCTGGCTGGTTCCTCATAATGATGTGGGTTGTAGAGACCCCACCTGGGGGCAGGCACCTCAGCAGGGTAGGGTTTAGGGTAAGCCACATTGCCTCTGTAGGCTCTGTTTGGGGGGAATGGTTTCTGTGTATCTCTCTGCATCACTTCATTTGTTGGAGAAACAAAAATATCATGATTTCTGCTGTTGGGTTTTGATGCCAGGTCATAGTGCCAGTTGATGTTCTTGTAATCAGCTGAAAAAATATGTTATAAATTGAAAATTAAGTCAATTTAAACTAGAACTGTATCGAGAGAATGACTATCCATTGATATGATAGAATGAACACAGCATACATTCATTTACGTTATATTAATTTAACCTGTAGAAAAATGGAAACCATGAACTGTATGATTTTATAGTCTGTCAAATTCTTAGCTGTAGATATAATAATCTGTAATAGGTAAATGTCTGAACATATGAACAGACAATAATTGTAGGAACTCATTCCCCCTCAGGATAAGGTTGTACTTTGCACATCACAGGAGGAACAAGCCCCCCCCCCCCCCCCCAATTTTTTTCTTGTCTAAAAAAATTTGGAAAGTCTTGTTTGTGTGACGTGTTACTGTTGAGTACACATCCCCTTAATAGATGTGAAATGTCTTTGATGAAGCTTTTAATATGCATCCATTTACTAATCAGTTCATCAATACCAATAATTCAAACAATAAATGAATGAAGACTTACCTCCCCTGATAGTATCTGTTTTTCGTGTCATCCAATCGGGAACTGTAGAGGAAGCCCTTCTAGCATACCAGTCAGGGTGTTCTGCAGACCATTTACGCCAACCCGCCTAAAATAAAAGATAGTATCGGTTGTAAAAAATCAATAAACATTTTGAAATAACAATTGCAATAGTTCAACTTCAAGGGTATTTAATTTTCAGAATATTTTGTATATTTAGTACAAGAGCTTTGTAGGATTATAGTGTCATGTAAAGTTTCCATAATGGGGTTAGTTTTATCTCCCAATCGATTAAAGTTCTTTTAAAACAAAAAGAAAAAAAAGACACACACGGCAATACACCCACACAAGTAGTGATACGTCAACGGTTTTTATGTCTTTATTTTTAATAAGATTGCCAGCCAACTAGGTAAGTAAAATCTTACGTGTTTAACAAAAGTCTATTGACAAAATAACTGGAAATGATAGCATTCCTGCCCACTTGCTTCGGGTGTAACACTAATCTTAAGGTTATTTCACTAATTTGAAGAGGATTACGTCAAAAGTGACAAAAGAAAGCACCCATAGAGCAAGCAAGGACATAGTATAGTCCGAGGGGCTCAGACAATAGTTTTTGAGTTATTCTCTAAGGGCAAAACACCGCCGTCAGCCATTATCAAATACAAAACGTCGGGGCCACTCTGACTAAGTGTAGCAGGGAAACCCTTGGCTCCATCCACTAAGACTACCTACTTAATACTACTTGTCAATGTTAGTATAACATTAAAGTACAGCTAATGAAATGTGAATATTGTTGAAAAAAGGATATGTTTGGGGTATTCAACCAACTCAATAAGAGTTTCCCGTATGTACCCACCCCAACATAAACCAACTCTCCATATATATGCCAATAAAACTTTACAAAGTTAAAAAAAACTGTCAAAACTTGAGTATAACATATAACATATGTTATCAGCACTTTAAGTCGAAACTTGGTCATTTTATTTGCCACGGGCCTAACTGTAATTCTGTTTATATGCCGCGGGAAATCTGCCAAGGGTTATAATGAAGAGTAGCTGGAAATAAAAATCTTGGCTAGAGAAGATGGGGTTATCATTACCTGAGCTGTGGATATCTCTGTGAGGAGATTAATATACTAGATCTGCGAAAATGCCAAAAAGGACTTTGTGAATAATCCTAGCTGTTGAGGATAAATACTAAATAGGCACCATTCAATTGGAGCATATGGTGATCACCCAGATGTTGATATAATCAATACAATTCTGTATTTTTCACCTTGGAACTGTGCACCTAAGGATTTGTTGCTATAGACTTAGAAGAAGTTACAGACTGTCATAACAGACGGGTTAATAAAGTCACACATTTTGGACTCAACTATAAGGCAGGTTTATAGGCTGATCAATTAATTGTAGGCTATATGTAAGTTACTTTATATATGTCTAATATTATTATTGTCTCTTACATTCGATTGTATTTCTTAAAGTATTTCGGCCATTGGATACTACACTGTATATCACTGTTATTGTTGTTGTTATTTTACAATAAATATTGTAAATAAATAAAATTGCTGATTGTTTTCTTTCTGTTTGATAAATACCGTAACAATAGGCAAGGGTGGTTTCATTCAGCCATTAGACAGACACGCCATTTAGCGAGCAAAATAACCTAAATACGGCGTTAAACCCCCAAAATAAACAAACAAACAAACAATAATTCTCAATTAATATCCCTGGGTTCGGCACAACAATCCACATACCTTTGAATCTTCATACAGATTTGTTAACATGACAATCTTCCCGCTACTTTGTTCAAAGACCATTCGGATAAAGTCGTCAATCATGGCCTCAGTTGGACCTATAGACAATTAAATCAAAAAAAAATTTGCAACAATCTTACAGACAATTTGGTTTGTAGTAATCGGTTCATATATAGGAAATAATATTTAAGACAAAGCTTTTAAGGGAATAAGTCCAATTTACTTATATACTATTTCTACAATGACAACAGCTTAAATTCTCGTTATACTGTAACTACTAATTTATATAAACTCTATTTATTCTTATATAGTTATGGTACAAACAGTTTCAAACTAGACACAATAAAGCTTGCTGATGTGGTATTTCATCGATTTTGTTCTTTACGTGTTTTCCCAGCCTGGTTTCAACCAGATCTGAATTGGCTCCCTTTAATTGAACTATGGCTAGATGTAGATCTAACCTGATCATATAGCAACAAACAGCGTCGACCGGATGGCCAATCCCATAGCTGCTCCCGAGTGCATGTTATTACATAACGTGGAATTTCCCTGGGCCTGTCCTGACGAGCAATCTTAGGGAAGTTAATTCGTATCGCAGCTTCATTCCAGAAGATAATCTTTCGTGAACCCGGCATTCGTTCAACGTTGTTCAGCAAAATAGTCTTTGTTCTACACAGCGACACATTGGAGCTAACTTGCAATTGATTTGAATTTTAATCCCACGAGGAATATGTGTTACTGCAGAATGATTTTAATGGATTAGATATCCTATTCCAATTATTATAGCAGGCGGTTGAAGGTAGTGGTAGATGGTCACTCTCCTTCGATACGCAGCGAATTTAACATGTGTTGGAAGCAGAGTGATGCCTTGAAACACATGACAAAGATAGACTTTTTAGCTTCCTACAGAAAATTGGCAAATGAGACATTTTTGGTAGCAGCTTGAACCAAAATAGCACACATAATTTAATGAGCTCGTTCACTATATTTTACCAACAAACGTCAAAAGTCGTTAATTATCGCAGGAGAGTGACTTTCTCCCACTAAGTTGGAAGTAACTTCCAGGTGACCTGGTGCTTTTAGGATCAAGGGTCAACACGAAACCCCCTTGTTTACGATTTCTCTTGTGTTTTATTTTCGTTGGTTGGTACCAATGGAGTGGAGGGTGGCTTCCTTAACCAGTAGACTGACAAGCCAATTATAAGTTCAGCAATCTTAAGTACAGTGTAAACATCCAGCCATACAAAAATTTAATCTCATATTAGGTACAAAAGCCCATCCCTTCCTTCACAAATTTACTTACCCTGCGATGCGATGTACATTTTTGGCTGTTCAAATCCCTGTTAAACAAATAAATATAAATACAATTATCCTTTCCGTGTATATATCACATTGTTTGATTTAACAACATGACCTTTAGGGATGCATTCGAATCAGTAGAGCGGACTGGTTTTAAAACTGATCCCTGCCGTATGTTCACTGACCAGCGGCTCTCTATATACACAAATCATTTTGTTTTATCCGCTAACAAAAGGCAATGGCTGTTCCGAGGATGACCAAAACAGGGTCACTCCGATGGACATGAGTTTAAAAGGTTGTGCAACTATTTGGGGCGCTTTAGACTGAAAATAATGGGAGTCTCGTGAAGTTGTTAAGGGAGGTAATTTTATCCTTGCAAAGCGGTCCTCTGAATTCACAACATTCGTGGTAGAGGAGATTTTACATGACGTCAAACCCATTTTTGCATTGTGACGTTTCTAAAAAGTCCATGAATCTCCACCGTTTTGACGTCAGAGGATCGCCTGCAATGCCCCCTTTTCGACATTACCAGACTCCCGTTATGTCGTCTGTTTAAGCTGTGGATGTTTAACTGGCAGTCAGAAAACAATTTTGTCTGGAACGAATCAAAATCTGTGTAAGATTTGGACTTGAAACAGCTAATTGGTGATTTTAATTGGATGTTAAAAGAAAACCCTGTTTTGGCTATACCCGAAAATCTAGATGGTTCTTCATGGTTACAAAATAGCATGAACTTACGTTAATATAACAGGCGTTGATGTAATCTGTATTCACCTCGCCTTCCAAAGTGTTTAACACAACACGAGAATGGTCATCTGAGACACAAAGATACAAAACATTCTAATATTCAAAGCAAAATTAATGTGACACAGTATATGATTCCTAAGCAGCCGATATATCAAACTTGACGCCCTTACCTCACCTCTACCTTTAATTTAACAACGTACAGAATAATATTTTAAGTCTTCATGAAACCTTTGCAAAGGCCCTTCTAGAACAACAATTCGGGATGCCAAAATGGAAAAAAACATATGCCTTTTAATTATGGTGAAAATATAAATAATTGTTGGAGCGATTTTACAACACTCAGAAATTATGAATTTACAGACGTTTAATACCGGAAGTTTTTATAGATGGGTAGCCATCTAACTTTTAATTTATCACTGAAAAAAATGTTGTTATAATCAAATGCCACAGCAAGAATTTTAGATGATTCAGAGTTGTTCTGGTAAATACAGCTGCTCAGAGCAACTGAATAGAATTATATGGCAATAAAGTAAAAAAAACTTACATGCAAAAAGATTCCTGTATCTGTTTTTCGACTTGTTGTCGTGGTGAGTTGCGACATCGTGTTTTAACTGGAGACCAGCTGGTAGTTTCTACAAATAAACTTCTATATATTTGTTGTTGATTTTTAACTATTAAAAATACAGAGTTATGAACTTTATGAGATTACTGAGTTGATAACAAGCCATACATGTAGTTGTGCAAGTGTTACCATTTGTCATTATAACGCATTAAATAAATACTTTTCATTTGAATAAATTGATCGTGTCCCTCGGTATAAGCATCACTAAATATCCTTTGTGTTTTCTTCAGAATCAACTATCAAAACAAATTTTTTTTCATGTATTCTGGTGATGCAATTTTCAGAAATGTATCGTATTTGCAGCGCATGAGGAGTATTCTCCAAAAAGCATTATACCTTAAATTCAACTTTGAACTCATCGTCAGCCTTCTTTTTTGCTACATATTCCCAGAAGTTATCCACAGCAACTGATTCAGATGTGACGTCAGCGTTCATGTAGGTGTTGGATGTCGGGTTCTCGTCCTCCAGTAATACTTTGTTATCATGACCTACAACATTCAGTGTCATCAGGGGATTAGGCTTAATATTTACAACAATTGTCTGGCAAACGTTTTTGTCAGAGATGCTAAAATCGTTTCAACGTAATTCTTATTCATTGAAAACTAATTGCTTGAAAACGATCTCAACCTCTGGATCAAAGTGCGAGGCGTAATATTCAAAGATAACCATTTTAAATTTGATCCGTGAAGTCCGTTTCATGTGTATTCCGCAATTCATATGTTGCCGGCCTAGAACTCGTCATCAAGTTTTCTCTTCTGATGGACTTTGTCTCCTACATCTCTAATCGAAATAAATTGCTGTTTACAAATTTGACTTTTAAATCTACGAGACAGTGCCCAGTCCTTCTTTTGCTATATAAAATCATTGTTGTTGAAACGTTGTCTCACAAATTACACAGGGTCTTAATCTGTTGCACCATCAGACCCTTGCACGTCGATGCTGTTGTCTCAGTACTACGCCAAATTAAAGACGTCTGGTGCATAAGTCGTTTTGATGGAGACGGTTTCTGACTGTCTGTGCCGATATTCTCCGGAGACCTGGGGCATTTGATGCGGTTTCTGTTGCTGTTACGTCCGGTTTCCCAGATGAAATAACCGGATTTAGCGATCTTAGGCTGCTGTTGTGACCCTAGGTCGACCAGAACGATGACGGTCAGCTAACCACTTTATGATTAGGCATAATTCGCACGTGCAACTACTATCAGTTTTTACCCTCGCCCTTCTTTGTGCAGCGTTACACAAAGACTGACCCAAAAGTCACTATCATCTGCTTAAATTCAATAATCGAACATTTACATTATAACATGATCATGTTGTCATGTCTCTATCATGCACATTTTTGAAAGAATTCATGTTCTAAATTTTGTTTGTGAAGTTGCGTTTCTTTTTTGGGAGAGAATATAACCATGTTGGAATGACATACACCAAAAATACAAAAAAAAAAAATAAATCCAATGGTAAAAGCATTGCTATGTTGTTAGTACGCGCCAATAATTCTAAACAAATTCTTCCAATGTATAAATCATATATTGGGAAGGCACGCGCCAATAAAACCAAACAAATAATATCACATGTGAAAAAGTGTAAATATTGCATTGTAGTTACCTTTATTCACGATGACTGGCTTTGGCTTCGGTAGCGGTTTCGGACCAAGTTCCATATTCTCATACACCACACCGTTTGGCTTACGAGGTACTTGTGGTTTCGAAGCTTGTCCATGCAATTCGTTCGTAGGTGGACTTTTCTGTTGTCTACGTCTCCTTGAAACAATAAAACGTGATATTAAGACTTAAATATAACACGGCCAATCACTGGTATGGACCGCAATTAAAGTCTTTGGAAACTAGCTCTTACGGGTATCGCTCAACAACCGAAAGCCTTTTTACGAGATTTTGTCAATCTATTTACCTTTCATATGACCTGTAAATATTTTGTTAACATAAATCGCACCGCCACTGGGAGGCCGATTAAAAACAATCAAACATATGAATCATCTTATTCTGTTTATAAACTCTTCCTTAGTTGATTTTAATCTCAAGTTGTTGTTGGTTACCTAAGGAAATGTCAAGAAAATGTTAAAACAATTCAGATAAGTGGGAAATATACGTGTAGGTCTCCTTTTGCTTAATTTAGAACACAAAGACAATAGCAAATTTTGCGTCTGAAATGTAAAGCTTCTACGACAAAAAGGTTTCGAAAAATAAAACAGTTTTTAAAATGAGGACGAAGGTTCACATATCGTCAGGAATAGAGTTTTAGGAGACTTGACCATGTTGAGTCAAAATGGGTTAGTTTAGAGCCAGACTGTGTCTGCAATGAGCTTAAAATGAGTCCGTATTAAGCCAATGTCGTTGACCAAAAACGGCCCGACAATCCAAGGAATCCTGTAACAACCGTTAGAGGACTGTATCAAAATAACAGACCAAAGTAATAATTGAGGCGTACCGGAATATAACAACAACAACAACGACGACGAGGAGTATAACAATGACACCAGCCAGACTGCCTCCTATGATCTCAGCTGGTGGAGATCCTGCTTGAGGTTCCGTGGTTTCTGTCACTGAAACACATGTGGAATTAAAGTGGAATACGGAATAAAGTCTTGAGTGAGCTCAATCTTGTCTTAACTGTTTCGCTTATCATTATCATTTCATTCAGATTATGTATGGATAAAACGCAACATTGTTCGATGACCTCTGTGACGTCATTTGAACAAATCGGTCATAGATTAGCAGACATATTTACAAGGATATACAAATATTAGCTTTGTGGCGTAAATACGACCTTGACCGTATAGCATACGTCATAAACCTTTCGAATGTATTGTTATATACAGCAGTGTTACAAAGCATTATAATACCGGCTAGTTGACAGCGTTCCCCTTCAAATCCCTTCACACATCCTTCTAGACAGTACCCGTTCAGCCGACTACAGGATACATTTCCGTTCAAACAATTTGGGCTACAGTTCTGGTTACAGTTATATCCCCACGAGCCAATCGTGCATGCTGAATACAGGATGCGAGAAGATGCAATATAATAAAATGATATTAAAAGACATGCAAACATAATAAGAAAGTGATAGATAAAAATAGGCGAAAGATAAAAAGACCCATGCAAACAAATAATCAAACACTATTGGTGAAAATGGCCAAACAATTGAAAATACTGAGTCAGCATAATTAACTAAAACATATGAAGCCCACTGACAAAATATTTGGATATGGAGTACAGGAATTTGACCAACATATAACGTAAATAAACATCATTATTCTATTTTGTGACATAATTCAGACCAGATAAAACACACAGCTATTAATACTTACCATTTCATCCATTTAAAAAAAATTCTGACGAGTTCTTCAAGTTGTCATTCCAATAGGATTTGCCCATATCGGTATATAATACGGTTCTGATACCCTTAGCTAAATTAGTTTAGTAATCATAACAGTACTCCCTTCATATATTCCTACGGCTTTTTAGTGGTCTTTTTATGGTTAGGTCTAGTCCAAAAATGTTAAAGGAAGACAACGAGATCGATTAAGTCAGGGTAAGGCCATGCAATTGGTAAACATTGGAAGATAGATGCAGAATATTGGTAGCGTTGTGCTGACATCTTTTTGTGAGAAAATGCTTTCTTGGATAACTTACACGTGTTACATGTGTCGCCTGTAAACCCTTCCAGGCAGCCACCTGGACAAACTCCATTTTCCTTGCTGCAGGGGAAGCTAGCACAGTTCTCACTGCAGTTAAATACACAGTTATCTCCCCATTGTCCTTCCAAACATCCTGAAATAAAACTTGTTTTATACAATAATTACAACCGACGGGTTTCGCTTGATTATACTCAACTTGATCTACTCGACTGGAAGATGAAGAACTGCATCATCACCATAAAATTTCGTCCAAAAAGATAAAGGTTTGATTCAGATATTTTCGTCGCTATTATGTTTAAAGCGATAATCCTGGCTATATCCAATATATCCCTTAAAACGTTACCATTAATACTTAAAAATGGCATAATTATGGCATCTGAATTCACTACGCGACAGAAGAAAATGGCAGTTTGACAACCGATACTTCATTCGTATTGTCACAGTGAAATGAGGAAGATTTACCTTTAAAGACGTTAATGGGTGATTTAACATCCAGTTTGACATGAAATGTCTCAGAAAGAGGTTGGTACCAAACACGGTAGAACGGGTGTTAGCCAATTTGTAGACGGTTGTGTTCTCAACCTCTATCCAGAGATAGGTTACATGGTGTAGTCGACTATTAGAGATACATAACACTGAATACGTCTTTGTGTGAGCAGTCGCCAATCACTGGTAAAGTTGACTACCAGAGGTATTCTCCGACGAAAGTTTGGCAGAGAATTGTCAGAAAAAACGTCAACGCTGAGGCTTTTGTAAAATTAACAGCTGTGAGCAACCAGGTGAAATTATATGAGTTTTCTATTCGTTGATAGCCACAATTTATTGCAGTCCGACTGGGACTCCTCAGATAATGGACGTTTTTTCAACATTACCACTGTTGAAAGCAATGAGTTTGTGATATCGTCAAGGCGAGCTGAAGTACTCATTCATCAGACAGAGTCGGGTCACTTCCCTTTGAATCTATACCTAAGTCGATTTAAACGTCATGAAACAGGCCTGTGGGAAATATGTTTAGTGGAGGATTCCATCATACATTTTCTGTTCCATTGCTCCAAGTATCACGTAGAAAGATTTACATTTTATTATGATCTAAATTCTGCAGGTCTTGCCAATCCATCTATGGACACTGACTTCAAGCTCGTTGTGGAAAAGTGTAGCTTTCTGTATAGTCTCTATATTTGTGTATATGTGATCTGTCTTAACCTTAATTGTAATGTGTGTATATGTGTTAACAATGTTTGCAATTTTTCTTGACTTGAAGGAAACTAACTATCATGCTTGTTAATATGTTTCTAAACATACTGTGATGTCTTTTATTTTCCATTTACCTAAGTGACTATGTGAGGTTAAACAACAAGTTGTATGCATCTAATCTATAAAGCGAACTAAACTCAAGTTCCTGGCACGAATAATTCTTTAGAATGGCCATTGGGGTTTCCATTTAAATTTTAATATGTATGTATGTTTTTGGTAGCCAAACGTTGACAAACGTTCATCAGCAAGACAGTTACCATGCATCGTGTATATCTTTAGTAGTCTATAAGGATCGCTGTAAACGCAGGCCCGAAGAGTCTTCTAGATAGAGTTAAATTAACAGTCGCCCTAAAACCATCGGTTATAGTTCACACTACAATAATAAAGGTAACATGTGTGACCTAATCAGACACTGAACATAACATAAAGCTGTAAGGGTTTACTGTGGGTAACAGAACATGTATATATATATATTCGTCGTATAGTATTAATATGACCTGGAAATCTACCAACCTGTGTTACATTTAGAATCGGACTCGAAATATCCTGGCAGACATTTCAGATTCTCCGTGGTTTGGGGACACACCCCAGATATCTTATTACAACCTGTCTCTTCACGACAGTTTCCACAGCTCTGTGAGCAGTCATTATTCCATTTACCATTTGGACATTCTGCAACATTAAAATCAGTCTTACATTTATTCGTGAACTTCCTTTTGTAGAATTTAGTCTTGGATTGTTTGATTGGTCTTAATTAATGCTGATTTCTATTAAAATAACATGGGTTTGATTTACAGATAGTTTGTAGAAAACCCAGGTAAAAACCTTATAAAACTCACCCCATAACCTGATTCATCAATAAACTTAACTAAAGTCTACGTTCCATAGCCACAACTAATGAATAATGGAGCAGTCATGTGGTCCTATAATCTGTCTATAAATACAATATAAATATTTTATTCCTAATAGAAAGCATGCATTTAGTTCTTGTAATTGAACGTTACTTGCAGACAATGTTATTAGCCTTACATTTCATTTAAATATTCAGACTAAAATCGAATTCTGTCCGGTGCCCCCATTTGTAGTGAGAGTGACATTTGTTGTCCAGTTAAAGCAAATCTTATTTTGAATATAAGCTATAGGCTTTCAATGAGTTCGGGGGTGTTTGTTTAAATGGCAAAATTAATCAAAAAAACTATCAAAACCATGCTGTACTATTTGTTACTTGGATTTGTCGTGGTACTTCGGGTTATTTCATTATATAAAGGCATGTAGCCCGAATGCTAGAGGAAATCATCAGCTAGTTTCCGACACACCAATCTTATGTGGTTCGTCGGAATCGAGCCTGCGATCCCATATGTGAGGGTGAGTAAAGACCAGAAGCATACACTCTCCATAGCGTAAGCCCTAGGTCACTCAGTAAAATCTTACCGTCGTGACACTTCAGGCCTTGATAGCCGCTTTTACAAGTGTAGACGTCATCAGGACAGTGACCATTTGTTATATAACAGCTCTTCCCACCAGAGTAACAGAAACCACACTTCATCCTACAGTCTGGTCCATATTCACCTGGATCACACGCTAAAAAACAAAACACATGTTAGCCAATATGCGCTTGTTCTTCTCGGTTAAATACCTTATACCAGCACCAGTACATTGATTAACTACCGAAGACCCATCTCACGGCTTCCAATGATCCAATACTATATCCGAAGAAGGATCATTCCCGTAGCCAAAAGATTTTTTCCTACGGAAGATTCATTCATATTATTCCGGAAAATTCATTCCTAAGGTCACGGAATACACATTTCCATAGCTCACCAAGACCAATTCTCAGACCAAGAAGATAATTTACCTACAAAAAACCTATTCCCACACCTCTAGAAAACACATTCCCATAGCTCCAGCCACATTTCCATAGCTCCGAAAGACCCTTGGCTGGTACAACATACTAACATCATCATAGCCCCAGAAGATCCTTTAACTGAAGACTCTTGACAGCCACATCTCTAGCCTCAGAAAACCCGTCCACTAAGTCACAGAAAACCCATTCCCATATGGTTCCAGAAGACCAATTCCATAACTCCGGAAGCCCCATTCCCACAAGCTCTGCATAACCAATTTTCATAGTGTGACAAGACTCACAGCCAGAATTTCCTATCTCCAAAATACCCATATGCCCAAAAGAGTCATTACCAAATGCCATTCCAAATGGTGTAGCGTGTCGATAACGTATTCGGCAGTTAACGTCAGTAGTGCTGAATAGATTGCTTCATTCCCCATTTTCTGACATAACGTACATATGAAGCCAAATAAAATTTTAACAAACCAGGATTACACTAAAGATTTACTTTTGCAGGTCATTTTGTTGTGATAGAACACAGAAATTCAGTCATCGTTCTTGTTGCACCTCCAATACAACTAGGTCCAGTTTTCGGTTAAAGGTCCGTTGTCAAAAATAAGAACCAAATTTTGCGAAGGGGACGGGAAACTAAATCGTATGGAACTAAAGATTCTAGCCAGAGCTTCTTACCTGTATTCATCACATAGCTTTAATCACAAATGGAATCCAAACATTATTTTACTGAGGTGATTTGAGCATTCAGCCTGGACTTTCACGTTGAATTGTAACTGTATTTGAATAACGTTGTTTCCTTTTTGTGCAAATAAAACAAACAAAAATATGTAAACTCCTGGATTACCGAATATCGCATTATGTGAAAGATACCTGGGGTTATATAATGAATGGAAATGTCACTTACATTGACTACAGGTGTCACCTTTGAAACCAGCAGCACATTCTCCTCCAGGGCACCTGCCGGACATCTTGTTACAACCCACACCTCCAAGACAGTTACATGTATTGACGCAGTGTTCTCCCCACTTACCCGCTACACATTCTGAAAACATAAACAATTAAAAACAATTCATCAAGACTTATAAAGACTCCTAATTTGCCGCGAAGTGTGATATTTTGCTGGGCATGAGTAAGGAAAACATTTTCTCACGAATTCCCCTTAAAACATCTTCATATATAACACATATAACGTACAAAGTTGCCAAACTGTATTTGCTTAAATGTATATAAACAGATATATTAACAAATACATAATTATGTCTTTCATCAATATTACTACGCTTAATTTAGCTTTGTTTTAACAGAACTGAAGGGATTCTACATCACTGTTATACTGTTAAATATTCACACAGTTTGCGACTACTAACTGTGGGCCAAGTTCCGCACAAGTAAGACCGTTAAATATAGAGTTCTTTAGATAGAATACTATCCCGTTTGTTTCGCATCATATTGTTTAAGTGCAGGAGCAAGCCCACGGGATAGGATGCAGAAATAGATAAGCCCACGGGATAGGATGCAGAAATAGATAAGATTTTGTCTGAGGATAAATCTTTGTTTTGATGGTGTTACTTGAACGGAACTTGAAGCACTACTTATAACACATGGGTGCGGGAATATTTTACAGCATGATGAAGATGGAAGAACTCATCAACTTCATGTTCACAGGTTGAGTTTCAAGTATAAAATTTATATGGTATTTTGTTAATGCATGATTGAGAAATATTCTCCTCATAGAATTACATACAAACCTTCACATGATAGTTGACCCACATCACATCTGGCACAAGCTGTAGTTGTGATACATTCTCTCTCACATAATTCTCCATACCAGCCGGGAGCACAAACTGCAATTTAGGCCACAAACAAAGCTACACCAGAAATTTAACAGAAACGGTATTTATTTGCTTATTTTTATGTTTAAATGGTTCTTGACTTACACAACAAATTTATATTGTCCGGTTATGGCTGGAAATCCAGTGCATTGCTGTTTTTCCTTCAATGTACTGCCCTACCTAATTCAACTGACGGGGGCATGAAACGGGTGAGTAGTACTTTGAACGGGCTGAAATTACTCTGTATAATTGCTGCTGCATTAAATTCTTGAGCAGTGCATTGAAGGAGTTTGGGCATTTCAATGCGGCAGGATCAGTCCATTGAAGAAAGTTGGACATTATGACTATGTTGAAGGAGACAGAGCAATGTATTGGAAGAGATTTAGCAGTACATTGGAGGAGATTAAGTAGTACATTGGAGGAGTTTAAGCAGTACATTATAGGAGTTTAAGCAGTACATTGGAGGAGATTAAGTAGTACATTGGAGGAGTTTAAGCAGTACATTGGAGGAGATTAAGTAGTACATTGGAGGAGTTTAAGCAGTACATTGGAGGAGTTTAAGCAGTACATTGGAGGAGTTTAAGCGGTACATTGGAGGAGTTTAAGCAGTACATTGGAGGAGTTTAAGCAGTATATTGGAGGAGTTTAAGCAGTATATTGGAGGAGGTTGAGCAGTACATTGTTAGACTTCAAGCAGTACACTGAAAGGTTTCTAGCATTACATGAACATAATTCGAGCAGTAGAGGAGGTCATTTTCAAACAAACCATATTTCGTTGTTCCATGTTGTCATGATAGCACTGGTATATTGTCAAAATAAGCGAGAGTAAAATTAAGAATATTTTATTGACTGACCGACTGACTGACTGACTGACTGATTGATTTATTGATTTATTGATCGATCGATTGACTGATTGATTGATTTTACGCCACTTATATGACGGCGGTGTAGATCCACCATAATTGGGACATTACACAATTCAGTGACAGAATATTACAACATAAATAATATATATATTATCACACTTAACCGCAGTACATACCATAGACAATAAGTTCACACATTTGGAGTGGTTGTTTATTAGTCTGTCTGACTTGGATAACATCTCCCTTCAGTGGAGTGTTGTCCTGACATGTTCCTCTCCTAATGGGCCCAGGGTCAGCCTCACCGATCGCCCTGTCTCTATAACACACTTTGTAATCAAATCCTGGAGCTGAAGACCTACCCACAGAAAGGACGAATCCATTTATACGCCAAGGGACTGTAAAAGTGAAAGTTACAACAGTCAAATGAGATTTCTTATTCAGTTGATGAATAATTTGGCTGCTGTTTAGCGCCGTGGACATGCGTATTTCACTTAAATAACGACGGTGTACTCCCAACTGTCTGAACAACACAAAACAACACAACTGAACAGCTGAGTATGACAAATACTTTCCTCTCCAGCTGACAGCTGGTATAATGTATATACCAAAAAGTTGTGTGTACAGAGTGAACACTGTGTGCACAACGTGTCTACAGGGTGATCAAACCATGGCACTTACTGATGCTCAAAGGCACCATTAAATAAAGACAAAGACTACCCAAAAAATAAAAAAGAGGACACTAGATTAAATGGCGAATAATGGATTAGAGAAAGACTCGCAACATGTCGTGACGTAATCTTATAGCGGACTAAATTCCAAAGCACTAGAATGATTATCAACCATAACCCTCATCTTTCCAGGGCAAGCGACCTTGTCGTTTACCTTGCCAATGAAAGATCCAAGCTGATTGGGTGTGACAAAGAGACGTTTTTCGAAAACAGCTGTTGTAGATAAACCGGGATTTTGGTCTGAGGGTAAGGTAGGAATTGAAGAGTGGCTTGGTACTATGGTCGGTTATTTCTGTATTAGTGGATAAGACATAGATATCTACCATATAGCCTTCCATCCAACAGCAGATTAAATTGTAGTAGCCATTTGAGCACCTGGCTCCTCCTATTCATTAACTCAAAGCGCACCATGGGACAAGCCTTACAAACAATTTTTTTTTTCAAAAGAGCATTGATTGATAGAGTTAGCAATCCACTCTTGTGTGACAATGTTGCGATGTGTTATGGTAAAGACTCTTGTCTCAAAGCTGTAGATTAATTAAGTATAAAATTCTACATGCGTAGTTTTGGTGAATTCGGCGTTGATGGTGATGAAAGCTCTTACAATTGTCAGGTCTTCTATCAATTATTCTCGACGTAAAGAAGGCGAGTTTCACGTAACGGTAGCAGTTTATTTGTTTTTTGTTTACAGGTGACAGAAAATTCAATCTCAGTCTTGTCCTCGTGGTGCAATTATTTTCACCTATAAAATTCACCGGTTTATACCGTCATGTGACCACATATATTGTTTCTTGGTATCTTTTAATTGTCATTTGGACAGTTCTGGTTATCAAAGAAGACGTGGTGAAATTGTGAATTACACATGGATAACGTATTGTATGAAATCAAATATAGACTGATTTTGGAAGCGTATTTCTGATACTTTTTTTACCCTAGAAAACATACAATATGTTGTGTACAGTTCAGTTTTATTTTTTAAAATGTGTTTCCAATTGTATTGAATTCCTACGGCCAGACAGACAAAAACTTAATGACACCATTTTAATAAAAACAATATTTAAAATCCCTTCTCCGTCACTGAAAACCTGAGTAAACAATAATGCACCTACTATTATCCTCTCTGTTATAGAGTACAAATCTATATATATAATACTCCTGATCCATCGTGACGTTCCACCAAGGATTTGTGTTTTCATTATTGGTATTGTCCGGCATTCCACATGGCGTATCATAAAAGTGATTTCCAGCTCTGCCATCCACAACATTGTCACCACCAAAACAGGTTTCTCCTTCACAGTAAAGTTCAGGCCCAAACTGAGTTTCACGTCTGAGAATAACATTTTCTAAAACAGAGAATTGTATCTTTTGCAACTGAACGCCTTTGCAGATGTTAAATACATTTGCTACACACGCACAATGAGTCCGACGGTTACCTATAGGGTAGCGTTGGCCATAAGACAACTAGTGAATAATAAAATTGATCATCTCAAGAGTCAGGCTTAAAAGATAGTTGACGCGAGAAGTGTATAGGTTTAGGGACAATATGTATTGGGATATTGAGGCTAAAATCGGGAATTTTGAACAATTTAATAAATTAACAACCCATTATAATGGGAATTATTGTAGCGGCATTGGGTGAAAGATAATTCAGGTTTATAGTAGAAAGAGGAAACATCACAGGCTAAAACTATTTGGTCGACATACGGCCTTTATCGGGTACTATATATGCAAATGACAGGCTAAGTTACGCATCATTTCGGGGCGTTTCTGTCATGTTATGTCGTGAAGATTGTCGCCTGAACTACAATTATACTTATCAGGCCTTCTGTTTTGAGGTGAGTGATCAGTGTTAAAGCGTAGGACAGCACACCTCAAATCAGGAGGTCTGACTTATGAATCTTTGTGAAGATTTAGACTAAAGATGGCAATCCTCCACAAAAGTGCCCTTTTTGTCAGCTGCAATAGCGAAATACATTGCAGCCGCTGTTTAGACTGCACGTAAATAAATTTATCAGCCATCAATAAAAAAAGGTGGCTATCAGGTGGACCACATGCCTGTTTTCATAAAATGACAACTTTTTTCTTTTCAAAGGGTAATTAATGAATAAAAATCCCATTAAAATCTGTATCAATTTTACATTGTGATAAATATATATAATGCACAAATGTGATATATATTATTAAAAAAATATATTATTTAAGTTGACGTTTTTATGAAGTGGGCCTCTCAATGTAACACTCACGCCTTTGACAGGTGGGTCCATCCCAGCCATTGTTTGTGTCACACCAACCACCACAACCCTTCACTCTGTCACAGCCTTGTCCTGATGTCACACAGTGACAGGCGTACTGACACTCAGGACCATATATGTTCGCTGGACACTGAGCCATCACTGAAAACAAGAGTATAAATTTGTTAGTATGTTAACATATAATATAGTTTTTCGCTCCGAAACACTGGTCATTTCGGCAGTAAGTCCTTTCTTACAGCACCAG
>JAVFBW010180789.1:0-10693 GCA_034783835.1 Mopalia ciliata
CAGTGTGAAGTAGACAATCCGTCGTCAGATAAGTGAAATACCTTATGGTACGACTTAAAGTCCAGTCAAACAAACCTTCTTTTTTATTGATTCAGGTTATTGGACTTAGGGTTAGTTGCCATTTTACTTACAGTATAATTATTTTTTAGCTCTGTTTTATTCATCGGCCTTTTACACTCAAATATTGTTTTTAGAGTATATTGTTTTCAAAATCCTTTGTGTCATATTTTATTTATCGCAGTTACGATGCGAAAAACGACCGCCCTCACAAAGCTTGCTTTACGAGGGATTAACAGTGGCAATGCCGAATTCTTGAATTATGACTATTGTGACTATTACTCTCAAAATATCTGAAATGTGGAGTTACCTCCCTTTTCTTATGTATCGCGATTCAAAGGCAGTGATACGATACGCATATCGTGGGCAACTGTATCGATATATCAGTGAATAGTTCCACCCCTTGTTGCTACCTGGCTAAATGCTTAGAGAGTTGAATGATTGGATCCCCTCTGAGACCAAACAGCAGTAGAATGCCAATCTATTTGTTGATTCTTTTTATTGTGTTTTGTGATTGCCTCGTCTTGTGACAGCTGTCATTCTTTGTCATATATGGGAGGTCGATAGTGGCTTTTTCATCCATGCTGTCATTATGTCAAATGAGTTAAAAAAACTTTAGTTCCTTGTAAAGTCTGATAAAACAGAAATATTTGACTTATAAACTATAACAAAAATTAACAGAATAATGCTTGTAGTTATGCTTTTTTTTTCTGTTTACAGATTAGAAATATCTTGACGAATCAGCCGATTTTAATTGCTCACACTTCCTGCATTAGTTCAGCATCCAAACTGTCTGCGGGACTCTTATTTCTCTTCAAATTGGCGTGGAAAGTTCGCTGCAGCTTACCTTCAATTGCAACTGCTTACATGAGTGTAGTTGTAGCTCTGCAAGGTCAGGACCTTGGTCTGGAAGATTAAATCTGACTCCCTTTGTCTCAGAAAGAGCTTGTCTGAAGCCTATACAGAAGTTCCAAAAATGTAGGGGAACATAAAAGGAAATGACCCCAAATAATCTGTCCAAAAAGCATTGTGATATACCTTTATGATGGTGTAACAGTCAAGTTTGTTGGAAATGGCTCGCAGTGTAAGAGATTTACGAGAGTTAATATGCGTCTCTCGTTTGACATACCATGAAAGTGACAATGAAATTTTAAGTGACTCGGATTCAACACTTATTGAGTCAGATTTCCAAAGTCTAAGCTTGGAAAATGACAACAACGGTGATGTTGTCAACTCAGAAATAAACAAGAGTCATCTAAAAAACAGTTTCAAGTCAGCTAGTCCTGATTCAGGTTTTATCACTAACAGTTCACGGTCACCTCCATCTTCGAGTACATCAAGAGAAAGCTCATGTTTGAATGCGGCGACCCCTGAAGAAATCGCTTCTTATTCTTGGGATGGCACTGACTTGACACCATCTCCTCCTAAAAGTACATCTAAACAGAAACGCAGAAAGAAAAGGAAAGTGAAAGTACCAACCCTTCATGATATACCGAAAGCAACAGCATTACCCCCTGTGAATTCCAATAGTGAACTTTCGTGCAGCTTACACCAAGAACCAAATAGTCCATCTGAGTCAAATTATTGTTTTGACTCCATGTTAACCTATGTCGATGCCAGTATAATCACAGGCTGGCTTCAAAGATCAAACGATAATGTCAAAGAATTGTCTAGATTTTGTAATTATCAGGATTGTTTTGTTGAGTTTGCTCATTTCTGGCTTTCATCTTTTCCTGACATGCAGAAAATGTCCATCTTTCAAATGGAGTATGACATTTTGAGTGATGAATTTAATTTGGCTTTTGCTGTTGGGCGACAGTCGGGTAAAATATTGAGGAAAGATGTAAGTGCATTACTGGATGCTATCTTCAAAGAATACCCAACTAGTCTGTTGAGTTCAAAGGGAAGCCATCTTTTCTTAAACTACCTAGACGTTTTGTCGTCGGACAGAACTGCTGAATATAAACAACTGCTATCTGACGTGAAATGCTCAACTAAAAACAAACAATATGCGCAATGGCTTTTGGCATCGCGAAGTTTTGCACTTGTAAACGTCTGGACTGCAGTGGTGAATTTCTATCGGAATCTTATAGGAAAGCATAATGTAGCAGGCTGTCTTCCCTTGCCGTCAAGTGTACGGCTGAAAAATGTCCATGAACAAAGAATGTATCATGCTGTACGGTTAGTATGAATTCATTCCCTTTCAATTTAGTTAATACTATACTAATTAGTAATATGGCATAGATTTTTAATTTTAGTAATTCATAATTGTCTCAGGTAAATTGGACAATTGAACAGTACTAATTATACTAAAATAATGTTACATGTATGTTTCTAAATGCCATTTTATTCTTGGATCAATTCCTTTCATGTTTTTTCCCCATAGGTTTTAAAATCTTGCAGTATCAAAAAATTGATGCCAGTTATTTTCTTGACTGCTTTACCAAAAATTTAATTTTTGATTTACTTTAATTGAATAAAAATTATTATTTGACAGTTTTTTGATGTTATGACACAGTTTGTATTTTAAATATTAAGAAAGTTCTGACTTAGGCCTAAACTTGAAATAGGATAAAATATTAAATATTTGAAGTCGAAAAAGAGTTTCTACTACATTTGAGTGGACTACAAGGAGGATCTCCTGTCAGAAATACCTATTTAACATAATTTTTCCTATCAAAATTTTCATTTTTACGCTCTTTCCAATGTCAAAAATGAAGAATGGAGGGGTCTCTAGCTAAGCCTATGCCTGAGTCGAGTAATTAATGTAATTAATTAAGTCTAATGTATGAATTCGGTCTTACAATTAAGCAAAAAACAAATCGAGCAAATTAATTTTGCCTACAACACCGAGTAAAAGTAGATAATTTAATGTAAATGAAGGAGTCTGTACAAAAAATTATGATCTGTCCTATTTCCCAAGGCTCAGTGCTTTGGGTGTTAAACTGTTGATCTACTGATTTTCCTTTGATATGAAAATTCCCTCTGTGTACCTTTGGTTATGAGTAAAGGACAGCACAGGAGGTGACTCTGGTGACTGTAGGGGTGTTTTTATTTAAGTTTCCATCATGGTCTTCAGCTGTATTCATGTAAAACAGAATACATGCAAGCAGTGGAAAATCTGTTGTAACATAAATAAAATAACATACCCTAATATAAAGTATGACATTAAGCACCAATCAAAAAGCAGATTTGTCTCAGTCTCCATCATCATCATCATGGGTTAAGCCTTAGTACACAACAATGGCAGAATCCAGAGCCATTTTAGTTACAGAAAACGTAAGGGCACCCAAGCTATTTCTAGCCCAAATTAATGTCAATATATTACTATTTTCATAAATTCCTAAAAGCGGATTCAGAACCCTGATTGTGGTCTGGAGAATTTGGGATAGAAACCTGGAAAATTGTTCTAGAAACTGCCCTGAGAAGTTTGAGATAGTGAACTATCTGCTTTTCACACACTCTCTTGCATTATTTCAATTGAGTTGTCATGGTCCTTCAGCCAGGCAAAGTGTTATCTTTGATGTCATGTGATATTTTTTCCTAAAATAAATGATAATAATACAGATAATAAAGCCAATGGTGCACCTTATTGACAACTTTAAGATGGAGACATTATATTTACAGAGGTGAGCATGTGGATGTGATTCACTATTTGATAAAAGAAGGTCACATTAACCCCTGCGAGACAGATAATCATCACAGGACCTGGGTATTTACAGCTGTCATGTACAACTGCCCTAACACCCTCTCTTATCTACTCAAAAAGGTAGGTATTTTGGCATCAAATTTATATGACATAATGTGCTATAAAACATACAGAAAGTAGTGTTGATTTTGTTGTTGTCAACCTAAGGATGGACCCCTAAGGCCTTTCCGGGTCAAATTTGTCACATTTTATTTTATTTCGTTATTAAAACATACAGTTTTTTTCCAGCATTTTATTTAAGTGGAAAAATTTCAGCTTTGAGAAAAATGTGATTCTGTTTTTGGCCTGTGTACAGCTGGATGGGTTTTGTACAATTTCTAAAACTTCTTTTTTTGTTGATATTGAATTTTTCTGACAACTGTTTTCTCAAAAAAAACCTTTGCGTTACACGTGGAATTTGGCATTCTTATTAAATGATAAGTGAGTAATGGTTTCTCAATTTGCCGAATTAGTTTTATGAAAATTGCCATTAAAGAATAAACTAGGCAAAAGAAAATAAAAAAGTTGAGATACCCTGTAAAAGATAATTATGTCTCTAGTCTAATAAGTATGCTGAATTGGGGTTTCGAGGAAATAGATCTGAAAAATTAAATTTCAACAAAAGATGAAGTGCTAGAAATATTAATGCAAAACCTATCCCGCTGTACACTTGCAACAAACTGAATCCACATTTTCAAACTTAATTTTGACTTGGCACTGAAGGAATGTTAATTTTTCTACCAAGTGAACCTTTCACAGTTTATTACAGATAGTGTTATGAATTATGATTTACATTCTGACTGGGCTTAAACCACTGCCATGTTAATGAACTAACTTGAACCATGGTGTTCAACACCATCAATCAATCAGATAATCAATCAATCAATCAAATAATCAATACACGTTTTATATTTTCAGGTGAGACCTCAGATCGATGTGAATATAGCAAGCGATACTGGTAATACAGCCCTTCATGCAGCAGCCAATCAGGGAAATGTAACCATTACAGATATTCTACTGACCAGACAAGGGATAAATGTGAACTGTACAAACCCACAATGTGAGAATGCCACACCTCTACATCTGGCAGTTATGCATGGTGAGTATCTGGCAGGGAAAAGACGTATTGTGTCTACATACCGATTTTTTTCTTATATTTCAGTCTCTGTAATGATAAGGGCGAATGTGGGGTGTTTGTTGGATTCTTACAACAACAACATGTCAAATGAAAGGGGAAGGCAACAGTTTTTTTAACTAAACTTATTATTTTTATTACATATTTTCAAAGACGACCGTCTGTATTGCACTTGCAATCTAGTAAGCATAGCCATTAATTAGTTAATTAAAAAAGTGCAACTAACATCATTGTTCTAAAACAGGGTAGTAATATCATCAAGTCATGGCTGTCTCCCTATAGTATGCACTGCTGGATGCTTTCATCTAAAGTTGTTAGTGAGTGTTCCGACCCCAAGTGAAACAACAACAACAAACAACCACTTGTACATCAACCTATATGTACTAAAAAACAGATTTTGTCAAACTGCATGCTAAATGATGTGTTATTCAAAGAGATTTTTTAATATGTATACAACAGTTTAACATTGTGCTTGAATGACCAAGTTTATTTATACACCATATTGTTATAGATGCCTTCCAATACACACATAAACAAACTGACACACTGGTGACCGACTCTGTTTTCGAACAATGACGTCAGTCCTGCCTATTAAATTAAGTAATTGAAATACAGATGTTTGTCTTTGAAAATATGTAATAAAAATAATAAGTTTAGGTCTTAAAACAGTTGCCTTTCTGTTTAACCTTTGCAGTTTTAAAACCCCCCTGTGGTAGAATTTATTATTCTGTCTGAAAAGCCAGAAAAAATATGGTATCTGTAGGTTACCAATGACAACCCAAGAATAAGTGCTATCTGGAAAATTGTCTACATGGGGGTTACAAGGTTTCCTCCCAGTTTTCCACCGTAATAAGGCTGTGTACAGTGTGAAGAGGACAATCCTTCGTCATATAAGTGAAATACCTTTGAGTACAATATTAAACACAAATCAAACAAACAAACAAACCTAATTCTTACTATCATTAAACTAGGTCTATGATCGCACTCAGCCAGGGTGCCAAATGTTCCTCTGCTGAATTTTCTAACAGTGCAGTATATTAAACTTTCATGAACTAAGTAAAGCAGAATTTTAATATCAACTTTTAAACCAAACATCAATAATGATCAAAATTAGTGCCAAAACTGTTTTGATAACTTTTTGAAAAGTGGTACATGTCATTTCACTTTGATTTAACAATTAATGAATTAGGACTCCTATTGTATTGTCACCCTTTAAAATAATCTCAAAACCAAGCACAAGTCTAGTAGTTAGTACCTTGCTTCCTCCCAGTTTTCCACCATAGTTTGGCAAGGAACTGTGTGAAGTGGACAATCCATCATCATATAAGCGAAACACCCTTGAGTTCAACATTAAACCCCAATCAAAACGACAAACAAATCTATGCCCCAATTAAAAGAGGACATAATAAAAATATCAAACTTTTTATCTCATTGGCCGGCAATTTAAGAGCCTTTACTTTAGCATTAAAGCAATTGTTAGCATTTCTTGATAAATGAAAGTTTGTCTTATCTGTATAATTGTTATTTTCAGGTCATCTGGGTGTTGTCAAATGTTTGGTCAAGTGTAGAGCAGATATATCAATGAAGATGGGAGACCTGAGTGCTTTAGATATGGCTGAGACTTTTGGACATGAAGAAATCGCAGAATTTTTAAAACGTGTTTGATTGTAGACTGTTGAGCAAATTTGAGGTTTGAAAGGCTGTTTTTACCCTTGGTTTTGTAATATAATGAAGTTCCCAATGTATATAAAGACAAATATCAAAACCTTGAACCTAAAATGTATGTGTCTCTTATACAAGGACCTATTATAGTGGACAAGAAGAATTAACCTTTATAGTACTTACCGGTACATACAGCCAACTCTCCTCTGTATCCAATAACCCATAACATTCCCTCAATTTTTCAAGCAAGCATTTTCCTTTATACATAATACTTACCCTTTTGTTGTTTTGTTTATCTGAAGCCTCGTAAGGTTGTGAGAACGCTTCCTGTTGCCCTGGTGCTTTTTTTCAGCAAAGTGGCTACATGAAGACGATCTGTTTGTGAAGTCTTTTTTTTCCATATCTGTGATTCTCATATATTTGTCCTATCTTGTGGCACACTTTCATGTGAGTGAAATAACCTTAAGTACTGCATCATCCCCAATCTCCCCAAGAAACAAATATTTTAAATGGATACATGAATATCCTTGCTTATTATAGATTTGTAAAATGTTTCCATACCATGTACATTTCTATTACATTCTCTGAAAATGTTTCACAAAATATTTGGTGGTTAAGAGATATTCTAAAACTGGTTTTTAAAAACCAACACCCCTGTGTCAGTATGTGGTTTTTTTTATTTTATTTAGAAAATAAATCTAAATCAACCTTATAATGTGTAGCAGTAAAATTGTCCACCTGTTGACCTTGGGGATTTTTTTGTTTATGCACATCTGTCTGTGTATCTGTCCGTCTATTTTACAGTTAACATTATAGCTGGAAAAAGAACTCTGAATCCCTTAATTAAAAAGTAAGATGCATTGTTATGAGATTGTAAACCTGATTGAAAGATATTTGTTTGGCACTTTAATATGAAGAGTTATTGCCCTTTAATGGGTGTTTTTCTGCTTTTAACAAGGATACGATATAAATAACATGACCATGCAGAATTACACATTTTACACTAAATAAAATCCTTAGCTTGTCAGTGTTTAAACAGAGAATAGCACGCCTCAAATCATAAGACCTGAGCTGCTTAAGGACCTCTTCTGAAAACGGCATCATCAGGTTGTGACTTATATAATTATCTCCCTTATCTACTTTTGTTATGAGTGTAATCGTTATTAGCCTTTTTGTCAAACGACCAAATTAAGGCATATTTTTAGTTTAATAGAATTGTTGGCCAACGATAGTATTATAGTATTAAACCTTAGGAGGATGAAACCACTCAGTGTTATAAGATAGACAAAAATCCTAACTTTTTGACTGGAAAATTTTCTATTTTGGCCATCGGGACAAACAGTTGAATGTAAAAACAGGTTGCCCTGACTTATTTCCATTTGCCTTCACTTGTTGTTTGTTACCACTGACATGACAGGCGGTTTCCTGGAGGCCCATTTCACAAAGCGATCTTAGCTTACACTGCCATGGCAACACAATACCTTCAGTATTGGTCGTCATGGTAACTACGTTTTGCTAATCCAATCCAAGATCGCTTTGTGAAACTGGCCCCTGCATGTAATGGACTGGCACGCTGTCATATGAGTGAAATTACCAAGTACAGTATCTCAAATTTTCTATAGTTTTCTATTTAAAATTATTATCCATCATAATGCTGTGGATTGTAGTATAAAAATCGCCAGAATGACATTGTTTATTGTGGAATTTGGTTATGTTAGATTTGTCCCACTTTGTCTCAGATGCCCTGGCAGTTTTGTTATACTAGTTGTTTATTGACCATTGCTACATCTTCTCTAGCCAAGGGTTACTCCGGGCTACTCTGCATTCGAACCCTTGGCGGATAACTCCGGTATAATGGAACTCGGCTTCCAAGCCGGTGATTGGATGCATATGGACTTCCACGCATCCAATCATATGTTGTACTATAAGAAGACTTGGCTAGTGAATTTGGCGACGAGTGTAACTGTAAACCGCGTGAGTTAGCTAGAACCTTGGTCGTTTTATCCGCCAGATGTACATTTATTATCTGCCAAGGGTTCAAATGCAAAGTAGCTGGAAAAGATGCCATTGCTACTACTACACTATTTCTGTCACGATGGAATTTAGGCACTGGATAAACTTAGTAGTACCTTGAACATATGGTGTTTTAATTGCTATACGCCTCGAAGTAGGAATGCATATTCTGTAACTTGTTTGAAGAGTTAAGATGCATGTGTGTATTTTACACTTCGTTAACGATGTCAACCTGACTGTGATAAAAAAACAAATCAAAACAATGTACTTATCATTATGAAAATGGTGCCATAAATATATTTATTGTGCGTACATACAAACGTTTCGGTCTACTTTTGTGGGAGTGGTTTAGAACTGTGGCTAAATATTCGTTTATCGATCTGTTCGTCCTACTGCTAAAAATTCCCTATTCAAACGGCACAGCAATAGTTGGTAAAATCTAAAAACCCATTGCACACTAAGTCGGTGTATTCCTCTTCTAATATATACATGTATATATATATATATATATAAGCTGTGCATTCGACCGTCTGCTCTTATCTTTTCCCTTATACATCACTCGGAAAGTCAGTTGTTTTGGCCTCGTGAAATTCTCATTACTGTGGCCATTTGAATGAAACCGGAAGCGGGCTTACCTCC
This sequence comes from Mopalia ciliata, assembly GCA_034783835.1. Lineage (NCBI taxonomy): Eukaryota > Metazoa > Mollusca > Polyplacophora > Chitonida > Mopaliidae > Mopalia > Mopalia ciliata. Next base: position 9,195 of record JAVFBW010180789.1, read on the forward strand.
ATGCCTTAGGTAAAGCCCGCTTGGTCATAAACCTAATGTCATTTTGAATGTCTACATGTAGTGCTACCCGGTAAAACAGGGTAAATTGTGCGGTAGTAGCAAGACAAATTACAACTGTATAAATACACCGGAACTATGCTTTGATGTCATTCAGCCGTACATCAATCTAATTGCCTTTTTAACGATACCAGTCACCCAAATCAAACAAGCAAACAAATTATAAAGATAATAACAAGTTTAATCGTTTTTAAAGGAATAAAAGTGTTCAATTTAATGTTGACCTATTTTCCTGGTAAGACAGTAATGGTACTGGTTTATCCTAAAGTTCCCAGTCTGCGTTAAAAAGCTAGATGGTACTTGATGGTTACAAAAGGAGATTCTCGTGACTGTGGTATAGCTCGGCCGGGGTAGATGTGAGATTATGCATCAAAATTGTACATGCATCAAAATCGTACATGCTGTTCGCCCGACCAGCTTACACATTCATCACCCTCCCCGGAAGAAAAAAAAAAAGTAGCAAAAGTTTATGTTGCATTAGAATACGCTAATTTAAATTTCAGAGTTCATTTATGTACTGAACCCAAAACAAATATAAAAAAGTGTCAAATCTCTGTATTACGCAGACTGTATTTGACTTCGTTTGAATTGAAAAAAATGTATATATCCATGTCATAATGGCCATACGACCGATTGACGTAGGAGAAGATGTTGCAGTACGGTCGGACACTTCCCGAGTGCTCGAAAGTAATCAACTGACTGCTGTGAGCTTTCTCATTGGCTACAACTCTTTAGGACCGCACTCCTTTCAAGAATAGAGGCCTTGTAAAATCTGGGATACTGTATCCCAGGTAAAATATAATCGATTCTACTTTCTACGTCGAGAGATTGACTCTAAGTGACACCAGATTCACCATCTTGTTTTGTACTTCTTTTTTCTGATCTATGGTAAACGTCACCCAAAAATTAGGGAAATTAATGCGCGATGGCCTGGTATAGCGTATAGGAGAATTTTCTTAGCGGTGTCAACTATATAATTAAACTCTTGCGATTATACGATTGGAAAGAGTTTTAAATTCCACATAACTTCCTGGAAAGAAGGTGGTGGTGGAAGCTTATCCCGAAGTTACATGTCTGAATAACCTCGGCCATTTCCGTACCGTAAATAATCTCTGATGGAATGCTTCATTTCAGGGGAGCTAACTCGCATTGATTTATTTTTATCATATAACAGAGTTATCCACGTGTTTATAGTCTGAAGGCTATTCTTGTAGTATTGATATGATGACGTCATTGGAGCTACTTCATTATTTAAATACTTACACAGGACGAAATTTGAATTATTTGCAACAAGTCCAACATAAAAAGGAACTGTGTTTTGGCCCGGGGCCGTGGCTCAGTGGTAGCGAGTGCGCTTCCTGACCTGAAAATGCTTCGATTTACCGTTCACGGGTTCGAGTCCGCCTTTCGACCATCAGGTATATGAGCAAGTCACATGTTGT
>JAVFBW010180800.1:0-10693 GCA_034783835.1 Mopalia ciliata
CAATAGCTTTTATGTATAATTGTAGGTTTTACAACAGCTGTCCAATTATTGGGAATAATTGTGCGCACTATCTGCCAACTGAACGAATCCAGACGTTCCTGTAATGACCCTTTGTGTAACCAGAAGTCAGCCAATGTCAGAACAAATGCCGATTAATTAGACAACCGCAGCTGGAATGGTTGGCGAACAAATCAACCATTGCCATTGCTTACTACCAACATCCAAGACCGCTTAATAACTATAAATGGTTTGATAAATTCACGACAATTTTCCCGCATTTATTTAGTTCCTGGATAGCTGTCTGGAAGCAAACGAACCGCCTGCTGCGGGCTTCACAGGCTACCGATTCCTATTGGAATATCCACATATCGATTTTGTGTGGGAATCTTAAACAAGTCACGTGAGTCAGCTGGTATAAATGCTACTCGCCAGCACAACGTACCTGTCACCACAAAGAGAGGTTGCATTCTGGGAATTACTAGCTCGTGCCGTCATCTTCTTACTCCCGGTTGGCTTTTACAACAACAGCGTCGCAATTCTACTCTGCCATAGGAATCATCCTTTCACCTATACGCTTTAAGGTAATATTGAATTTATTTCTTTGAAAATTTCATTTTAAAAAACGACCATCTCAAAAGTTTTGAGTTTCCAAACTCACTTTAACTCTGGTCGAGTTTATTTATGTTAAAACCGCAAATTTCTGTTTATAATTTGATACTTTGACGAATGATGTTTAAAAATTATACCTAATTTTAAGGATAAATAAATCAAACCAATCGCGCAAACATCGTGATATAATAGGTCTTTGTTAAACATTTGGTAAATTTACATAGAAATGTCAAGTTTCCGAACAATGGATAGATGTCATAAATCCAAAAATTAACTTTAAAGTTGGTTCACATGTAAATACATATACACTAGTTACCTGACATGCCCCAACATTAAACCGATAATATTACAATTAGACTGCCGGAGGGTTAGAGGAAGGAGCTTCATGTTGCCCTCGTGCTCTGAGAGCTAAGATGCAGCATGACATTGATCTGTTCGTGATATCTTTATATTACTTCCTCTATTCGCCCTGTTGCCAGTGGAGTCGAGGGAGGTTTCCTTCAACCCTCGGGCTGGAACTCCGTCATGTGGGTGAAATAAGTACGGCATCAAACCACAAACAAGCTCAAATCCAATCAAACTGTCAATATATGCTATCAAAATACAATCATTAACGTCCGACGTATGACTTACAGCGCTTCATGATAGTTGTATATATGAAGCAGCCATGCTGAATGGACAGTGTACTAATGCATCACAATATATTTAAGAAAAATGTATAGACTATCCAAAATGTAGGTTAAATGGTTAAGGTTAAATGATTCAGGTTATATTACCGAAACATGTTGCTTAAAAATATTCCAAGGTAAGCAACAAATTTTAAAAAATGAATGCCTCGTCGTCTGCATATACTAGTTTAAGGGTTACAAGAACCACTGGTCGACCTGATATCCGAATGAACATCGGCAGGCGCAACACGCCATGGCTCCTTTTTGACAGCGCTAAATAATTGGAGAATGTGAATAAAAGAAGACACATACCGACTGATAACGTAGTTGGTTCGCTTTAAATTTTGAGCGAAACATTACATTTATGTTTGTTTTAGTCTTCGCTAACACCAACTGTCAATTCTATTGAATTTTATATCAACTCTCTTGTTCTATGGGGAATACGTAAATTATTAATCGGAATTGGGTTTTTCAAAAACGTATAATAATGATCAGTACAAATAGACTTGATATCAGTATATTTGTCTTACTTCTTTGTCTTTATGAATCGTTTATGAGTAGATTATTACAGAGCTTCGTTTGCTATCGAGCCACGGCCGTAGCTTAAACCCCGGTCACAAACCGCCATGCAAGTACGTGCTTTCTACTTGCAAAAGTTGGGGATCCGTACGTGGTTAGTACCGCCTCAGTTCAGATTAGGGAGCAAGCAGACACGCCGTACCACTTTTAGTGTACTTTCGGTGTGTTCGAGATGCGGTCGGCTACGGATTCATCCCCAGTACGGCCTCCCGAAAAAACGTACGGACTAAAAAAAACGCACGGTGGACTGTTTTATTGGTAAGCGTGAGTTATTTCAACGGATCGAGACCGCCTGTCAACCATCAAGCATAAGAGTTAGTCAAATGATGTGGCTTCGGCAAAGGCGGGGGTGATTTTTTCGATGTTTCCTCCCGGTTTTCCACCTTAATTTAGGAACCCTTGAATACCACGTTAAACCCAAATCGAAACAAAATAAACCATTGGCTATGGATGACGTTGAACTGTCTTAGTTTACGTTTGAATTGGAATCATGGGCACAGTTGAATCAAGGATGGTAGTAAAGTAAAAGCAGTACGGCTAATGAACTAACCAGCTACTGGTTTTAGGGAGTTGCTGGTCGCGTGCTTTCCGAGCTTAGGTGCAACACGACCCTGATCTGTAGCAGCGTTATAGTTTGCGTCTCGTGGAAGCCATGTTCTCTTGCTGTACATTGAGTCTCTTTGGGCGGCACACTGTAATATTAGTAAAATCACAAATCCCGATCAAACAAACAAATCTCACTAACCATCACACAACACTGGACTCAAAACTTACGACAGAACCTATACGTTTCAGATGAGTTTCTAGTTTGACATTCTTTGAATAATTTTTGTGTCTTTTAGAAAGTGAAGTTTAACAGTATTTTCGTTATTTTGGGATAACACTTTTTTAGTTTGAACAGATTCTAGTTCAGAAAATTTTGCAGGTTGAAACCCGTCCGGGAATCGAACACACGACCATCAAAGTTAGGAACCGAATCGCCAGCAGTAAATGCCGGCCACCTAAACCTCTCAGCCACACGGCCTTCTACAGCCACTCAGCCACCCGGCCTTCTACTTCTTGACATTCTTGTGTGGTGGCTTGCCCCAACAGGATACTTTTCATAATCAAGCAAACTAAAACTTGATCCATCAGCGCCAGTAAATGAGTATACATGAATCGTGTAAAATGTTACGTTAATTTATGTGTTATTTTGGGTTATTGTCGGGTTTAGGGATCGTTTAGGTGTAGGGTTAATTTTAGGGCTAATTTAGTATTAACCCTTATAGAGACTGAAAACATTCAACATAAAACACCAACCAATCAATGAATCAACAATGGCGGTACGATTTGTTTGAAAATGTTCCTATCTGATTCGGGTTATCGATACTCCAACATGACCGTGACTGGGAAGAAGACATACCGTAATTAACTTCGCTACTGCTGCGGGCTGTTATGTGTATATACAATGATTTTTCTTAATTTTATTACACAAACATGGACTTAAAATCAGAAGCATTTTATTATATACTAAATATGCAATTTATAAAATTCAAAAACTTCTTTATCAATCAGCTTGTAAATGAAAAGAACTAGTTCACGCTGAGAGCTTAAAATATTTCAGAAATAAATAGCAGAGTGTCTACTATTAAAAACCGACGTAACTGTAAGTAGAATTCCTTCTACCAAAGTATCGGTATATCAATATACGAGCTTACACTATTGCGTGGACTTCTCTAGAGAAACATTCTATGCTATAATCTAAAAAAAAAACAACAAAGATTATACTATTTTCCCAAGGTAATTGTTTTGTTTTTCCGGTCGATATTATAATAACGAAACTGAGAGAAACTCATAGCTGCTATGCCATGTATATGTCCACCATCCTACAATCTCTCTAACACTGTGTTTAAGACAAAAAAATGCCCCTGGGACTCGGCTATCATATAGTTTACGCTGTCATAAAGTCTGTCTTTCTCAATAACGAAACACACCAACGGCTTCTATAATCCATTTCTGAGAGGTCGTCTGGCACGTCACAAGGGTTTGTTTAAATAACGTAGATGTAACATTCAAGCAAACAACACCCCCGCTTATACGCCCACTCTTAATGCTCTTCTGAACAACAACAACGGAGGCAAATCAATACTCGGAAAATTATATTGTGTTAGTTTACAGGCTATACAACCCCAACAGAAAGTTACATTAGTAGTATAAAACTGGCTTTATGGCACGTAATCTATACATAAATTCAGTTTATATATTATTTACTAGGTACTTACACTGTACTAAATAGCGATTAAGACTAATTGCGGATCTGTAATTGTGGCTACAACATATAAAGTATTAATTTAACCAGGACCTATTGCGAACTTATCACTGCCAGCGATGATGGCCACGATGTTGACAGAATGTCTTAAGCTGCTCTGTGAATTACACAAAGGCATACACGACCAACCAGTCCTGTAACATATAGTTGGTTAAACTTGCCATTCATCTGTTTACATTTTCTAACAAAGGACGTAATGACATTGGCTAAAGAGTAGCTGTTCTCTCTTTAAACCCCAGCAATAGATTCTGTGAAATGTACTGCCTTCAACCATTTATTAGCAATTGTATCTCATTGGTGTACATTTTCTATTCAGACATTCAGAGAATGACGATCTAGCTGAAGGGGTATAGACGGGCATATCCGTCGTGTAGCACATGACGTGGACTCTTAGTTGATACTAAACCTGGCCCTAAACTTAACCGAAAAACCTAACTCTAAATCGTAAACCTGACACCAAAATTTAAAATTTAAACGAATGCCCGTTTCCCGGGGATTGCCAGAACAGGGTCTACTTTTAAACATCCAACTAAAATCATCTTTTAGCCGTTTCTAGTCTTAATCGTCATAAAAACCTGTATTCGCTCTTGACAAAGCTGTTTTCAGACTGTCAGTCAAACGACCGCAGCCTTGGCTACTACGTTAACAACTGCCGGCTGAAACGCCCCAAATGGCATTCCATGATCACTTGGCCGTTTTCAGAATAAACATCCACTATCAGCGGAGCAAAACAAAATGATTTGAATGTATAAATAGCTTCTGACCAGTGAACATAGTATCAGTGCATATCTGGTTACACAACTTTACCCAATTGACCAGCACATATTAAGCGATACTTCTAATCGTCACTAGAAGACATAGATTCCAGAGTTAAAATACCGCATTTACATGTATGTTAATTCAAGCGATCATTGTTTTTTTTCTTTTTTTTCTTTTTCAGAGTGTGAAGGTTTTAGTATAGGCATCTCTTTTAAATAATAGTATAGTTTCTTATACATTCGTATTCACAGATTCTAACTGAAAACTCACATATTTACAGGTCGACATTTTATTTTAAGACTCATCTGTATGGTTTGGACCTACTCAGAGTTTGCACATCAAAGAATTTCGAACTTTTTCTATTGTAGCAATAGCCTTCCAACATACACAGCCAAATCGCATTTAAGTTTCCTATTATTTTACTTTTTATATGCGACAAGTACAGCACGTTTGTGTATAAATGTTGTGTTCTAGCCAAATATTTGTGTTTCGAAACCAAAATTAGGAAAACTTATACATAACTGTAAGAATATTTTCCAATATATATTTCAGTTACAAAATGAAGGGTCTTATTGCCTTTGGATTTTTCATCCTCGTTATAGGAGTGGCCTACAGTCAGTCGTGGTTGGAAGGTAAGTGTGATATTTTCGTGTTGACATGTGTTGTTTATTTATTTCTGTAGATTAAAAAAATACACTTGTAGTTCCCAAAAAGTAAAGGAAATGATTTCTAACACTTCAAAAAATCAATCAAAGTTATCTCTCACTATATATATAAACCTTGGTTTTCCAACTTTGAGTAACAGTCTATGCTGATGGAAGTATTTTACACTTAACTCTCGAAAACAACGATCGGGTTAACCGCGGGCGGATTTACATTCCAAATTTTCTCTCACACCAAATTCCGTAACGCCGGTTTGTGCAACGGTCGCATCATACATTATTTCTGAACTCGTGCTCTTGAACACGGCTAACACAATTTGTTCCAGTGAACTTCTCCCAAAGTCGCTCTGGTGGCTAACTCGGTTCTCGGCGAAAAGCAAAGTTAACCCACGTATGCGCCTTATCAAGACCTTCAAATCGCTATTCAGTGTCGTGTTACGATCAACGTTTCTTATCTTCCACATCCTGTGTAATTTGTCTCCCATTGTTAGAATTTTTTAAACCTAGCTTAACGTGTTTTCGCAATTCTGTCATGGTTGACTGATCAATCATAATTCGATATTAAGTATTGGCCAATACTTCAATGGAAAACAAGACCAGCCAAGGGGCAAGTTCGTTAAATCAGTCAGTTATTTCCGGCAGTTTAAATATTTAGTTATGTTGCAGTACAATAAACATTTCTTGGTATTTGTCCTTCCACCGAACTAAACTCTGGTGTGATTTCACAAAGCCTGATAATATAGTAAAATGTGAATTAAATAGTGGCGTAGCTAGAGGGAAGTGGAACCTATTTGAGAAGAAAAAAACAGTTTCGTAACTTTGAAAGAAAGTCGTAAAACAGCTATCGGCGCAGTACTAGAAGCATTATTTTAGTTGTCCATGTGTAACCACGGTATCCGCAAGAACGACTAAAAAATCTACTAAATTCTTACTAAAAATCAAGATTCGGTTCTCTGTAACTGTTTCTGTGATGTATGCACATATGGTATTGGTTTGGTCCTAATTGGTTCCTGATACCTAGTTTTTTATTGAACGTATGGAAGGGATCTTAATATTTACTCTGGCAGCTTAAATAGTCAATCTTTCAGTTCAAAACAGAAAAACGAAGAATGCCATTAGTCCTTAGCTGTAGAGCGTCAACAATGTATTCAAACTCCTGCTTACCAATGAAAGTTATCCTATTTACTTAAACCGGCCAAATTGTACTAAATCATACCAGTTAGTAGCCATGTTGTTGATCGCCTTCGTAACATATGTACTACTTCACAGAGCAATGGACAAATACGCCTTTTCATTGAAAACGGTATTGATCTATTAGCTGACTTACTAGAATCGCCATCAAATTCCGAGAATCTTAATTCCACATATCTTTTGGGGTTTCTTTTAATCACAGTTTTGAAACGAGAAGCCTCGTTTCGAACAACTTTCATTCTTAGAGATAAAGGTTTTTTGCGGGTTCTTTAGAAAAGATGGAACCATCTGTATAGAAGCATAACTTTACAAAAGGTTCTTGAGAAAACATGGAACCAGTGCGATAACTTTGATATAGTTGACAGAGAGAAACACTTGGAACAGTTGCTATGAGGGTACCATACATAACCATACAAGGTTCCCCCAGAGTCATGACCGAAGATCCGTAAAAGCCTTCATTATAACCATTTTTTTCTAAGAGTATATGTTATAGCGCCTAGCTGACCAACACAGCACTATTGTTCCTGAAAAAGCAGAATTCTGTGGAAAACGTTTATAAGGTGTCTCTCCAAGAAAAGGTATTATTTGTCCGCATCCTTTTATGGAAAATTCTATACGGGTATACATGTACATAATAATACCACGGCTGATTCACAGAATTATCTTTTTAACCGGTTAAAACATCAAAGAGCTCTTACATTCGTTATACAGTGAGCCAGGCTAGATGTTTTAGAAAACTTTGGTTTTCGTTTAAGGATAGACGGTTGCCCCCTGAGGTAGATAATAAATCAGCAAAACATTACTTGGCTGGAATTTATCGAAGCCAAGGGGCTGGTGTGTATTTTTACACATTTATCGGTGCGTTTAAAAAAAGTTTTTTTATAGGCAAATCATTCGACGGTCGTATCTTGTTACTTTGTGTCCGGCCATGAACGTGAAAATCGGTTATCCGATTCTAACCAAACTTGGTACGGATCTGTCTGGAGGCAATGTGCTTCATGATATTAACGTGGGCGTTCAACCTCCAGCTGGCGCAATCTCGTGCCAAATAAATCAATGTAGCAAGACGGTGTATGGGATTGAGTTAGGTATATGTAGCACCATCTGGTACCAAAATCTACATTTTCGTTTCGGTAATTTACTGGAAGACAGATGATCGGATTTTTACCTAATGTGGTCAAAGTATTTCATGTGGCAAACTATCTGAACTTCGCCGTGAAATAGGTAAAATACCCTCAACCAAGTTTGGCGTTCAACGCCAATCAATCAAATTCCAGTTATTTAACACCTGCGTACAATATAGATTAACTTTTCTTAAAGTTGAGTAAAAAAAAAAGAAGTGCATGAAAATTTTTAAATCATGGGGAACCAGCCGTGGCGACTTCGTTAGTCCTCTTTCTCTTCCTAATGGCACCAAACTTGCTATGTAACTTAAATTAGGTGATGATTGGCACTGATTAAAATAGTGTTGCCTTTCAATAAAAACTCGTCTGAAAAAAACATAATTCCAACTTTGGATCCAGCGCTTATAGGCAAAAAAAAAACAAACTTGCTCACTTGCTCCACGTCTTAAACCAGATAAAATATATCACAAACTATTTGTTTCAGTATTCGGAGAAAGTAATAATTTTTCCGATATTAATGAATGCAGCTTGTTCAACATTCCACAAAACTGTACTACGGTGGAAATCATTGGACGGTGGCACGCCTTTATATGCATGTATTAAAACAGTGAAAGAAAGAGAGGCTGTTGTGAACCAACAGCCCCAAATATATAATCATGTAACTGCGATTAAACAGAATGTCAGCCATTCATATAATTAAAGTGTCTTTTAAGTGCGAACATATCAATCTGAAAACTAAGTTCAGAAAATAATTATTAACCATTATTAACCTTACCTCAATCACACAGACAGTTGCGATAAATCTGTTTAGAGCACAATAGTAAACACTGTTCTTCAGAGGCGCACGTTACAATAATCTAATGATATAATGAACAGATTAGGGACCTTATTCACCCCATTGGGGTCAAAAAAGTTACTCGTTTCAACCAAAAGTTTGTCAATTATCTCTGGTTATTGAAAATATTTACCCAAATTAAATTGACGATATTTTGCTAGACAGTTCCAATTGCTCCGGTGGTATCCACAAGTTAAATAGCAGTTCTGTTCTCTCTTCTGGGCTATCAATTCCGGCAGTGGTATCGGCAAGTTAAATAGCAATTCTGTTCTCTCTTCTGGGCCATCAGTCGGCAAACTAATGGTAGTTTTTGGCTCTAATCTACATTGTCAAGTGTCTTTGTTTTAACATTGCCAAACAGGTGCCGTGAACGTTTCGTCACGACGTCGAAGTCATTTGGCGGAGTTTTATGCATAAAGGCAACGAATTTTCGAACATACATATGTGCTCGCTTCAACCAGAGTGTACTATACTTGACCGTTATCTCCCGAAAAACTAAGGCGCTGTAACACAGGTTGGCTTAAATAAAACTAGACGCGAATACGTTTCTTTTTAATTGTTTATACAGTTAACAAAGATATGACATCCAGCCGCATAAAACATTTACAAATAAGATCTGCCTCTCTATGGCCGAAAATCATTATGTTCTGTTCGTTGAATACCCACTGTGAGAAACACAGTAGTGTTCCGCCTAGCCTTTTCTCAAATCGGGAAGATATTTTAAAACGCTCAAATGCAAGGGTATACTGCTGAGAAATTATTGATTTTGACGTGAAAATGGACGTCAAGTGGTCGTTTTATGGGTCTCTTAAACTCATAAACGTTCAAGGATGAAAACGAAATGGTTGAAACCAAGGTAAAACGGTACAATTTTTATATATTAAGTGCAAGATTAAGTGCAGACATGTGGTAGCGTTCCCTTGATTCTAAAAGGTAAGAAGATCACTGGTGCGAAGCTAAAATAAATAACAATGATAAGCTTTGGATGCCGACACAATTCGACCATTGTGATGTATGTTAATATATTTTAACAACAAAGGTGAACACACAAGAGTAACATGAGCAGTTTCTGCCCATTAGCACAATGCTTACGGTGTTGTACGAGTATTCTCCGGTACATAAACACTTACATAAAGCTGTAGATACACTATGCTAGGATTATCTGGATAATTAATTAGTTTCCAGGATATTTTGCACCTTTAACAGCGTGGCCAGACAGATTATGTCCGAGCCCGATTCACATGGTCTAACAGAATAGAGGTGCTGGTAAACAGCAGTTATTGTCATCCCCATCAACAGCTTTCCATTCTACCTTACTTAATGTCGCGATAGATTTACCAAAGCGGCTCCCTACTAATTACTTCACGCACGATTTCATTTGGGTTCATTAATTGATGGTTTGTCCATATGCCTCACGCACGAACTGTTTAATAATTGATTGACTTCATTTAATCTGCAACTAAAATGACAAATCGTCTTAATATTAAAACCGTTCACAATAAATCGATGAATACGAACACAAACAATGACAACTAGAATTCAATTACTGTACTACTGTCGGGGGGCGACAGAAAACTGCCCGAGTTGGAGAAAAACGAGGACTTATTTTAAACTTATGCCCGCACAGCCTGTAACCCTTAAAATAGTTAGATCCCAGGACCTGCGCTAACAACAACATTTTAATTTCTAGTAATCGCTAGTGTGGGTAGGAGGGGTGTGTAGGAGGGGTGGGGGGGAGGGGGGGGGGGTCTAAATTATATTGTATTATGGCTTGGGTTGTCATCATACCAAATATAACTGAAAGTAAGTCAGTAAATATTTTACCATAGTACTTTCTTCACAACAAAATAGTACAATCTGTTGCACAGTACTAGCACTGAAGTTAAATAAATTTCTTTTTTATGGAAATCCACATATTTCTCTCTGTGCTAAAGACGTTCTGCTCGTCGTCTGTATTT
>JAVFBW010180811.1:0-10693 GCA_034783835.1 Mopalia ciliata
TTGTTTGTTTGTTTGATTGGTGTTTAACGTCGTACTCAAGGGTATTTCACTTATATGACGACGGACACAAATATAGAGCATCACAAACAAATCTGCTTCCCGTTATCCTATAGCTCTGCGAACACCAGGGCAACAGAAAGCAGCCTCTGTTCTTGCCTCTTACGATCGACCGAGGAAGCCAAGGGAGGATTCTGCAGGGCCATAGCCCACCCGCTCCCTCACGGGGCCCAAAAGATATATTAAGTGACAGTTCTTGTTTTGTCTTCAAATTCCACGGACCTGTTTCAAAAAGCTATCTTAGATTACACAAAACGTAATTGCCATGACGACCAATCTTGAAGACATAGTGTTGCCATGACAGCTACGTTAAACGTTTAGAAGATTGCTTTGTGAAACGAGCACAGGATCCTAGCATCGTTACTAAATGAGAAGTAACTAACTTACAGATTAGCAGTAGTGGTAATAAGCCGATGTGTCTGCTTGGTTTGTCATTATTATAAAAATAAAATTCACGAATAAAACTAAAAACGACTTTAGCGATGTCTGATTGTTTGCAGGATTGATTGAGTAATTATTTGATTGATGTGATAAAAATTGTCAGAGCATTGTTCAACTACCTGGGGTTTCTATTGACTGTCATAATGTAGATTTTAAGAACGAATATGGTTTAGAGGGGAAATACGAAGCAGGTTAATGGCTCTCCAATGAAAACCATCCTGAGTTCTGACATGTAAATGTTTTCAAGTGACTTCACCATAAAAAAAACTAAAGCTTAACGCTTCAAGAACAATGAGAAGGAATTTAATTAGGCCGATGAAATAAACAGCGCGAAAAAACAACAATAACCTTGTTAGTGAGGTGACATTACTGAACGAATTGACATTAATTGCTCAATTAAAACAAAGAAACCTTTTTTCAGGACTTCGTTTAAATCTGTTGACCTGTAATAAAAGTTTATTTTAATTTTACACGTAGAAACAAGACAGCTTATCATTTTTCGAGTTTTTAACTCGAATAAAAATAAATCTTGTAGGATTTGTATAGTCTTTTTAAAAAATAGAGTAAAACACGCTTTTTTTTTATTTACACCAGTTAGGTAATCAATTAAGACTGTAACATATACATGTAGAGAAAGCAACTTGCACCCTGAAATTGAGCCAAACACAAGTTAAAAACGGTCCGTTAGACACTTGAGACATTTGATCGATGTTTGTATTTCCCACCGGAAAATCAAAACTTTAAGAGTTAAATCGCTAATGTGGAAGCTTATTTAACTGATGATGGACAGTATATGATTCTTAAATAAGGTTAGGTAGGAGTTAGCAATATGGCATGAAACCCGTTTTTTTAAAATAAATATATTTCTTTATTTATTTATTCGGTGTTAGATCAACGGGATTAAATCTGAATTACATAATATAACCAGCATTATTGAGGGAGGAAAGTTATAACCCATTTGCTTAAAATCGAAAGCCGGCTTACCTCCATGCCTCACATAAAGCCACCTTGGGTCATAAACAAGGACCATTTTAATGCAGTGATATTCGCTAAAACTGAGTTAATTGTACGGTCGCCGCCAGCAATTTACAGCTGTATAAATACACCAGGACTATGCTACGATGTGATTTACTTGTTGATCAATCCAATTCAGTCGCCCCAATCTAACAAACATACATATTATAAATATATAAATATATAAGTTAAATCATTTTTAAATAAAAACATTTTTCCATTTTATGTTGACCTACATAACACATTTTCAAATTTTGAAGCATCAAGGTTTTTTTTTTACTGTTTAAAAATAGAGCCCCTCGCGTGACTTCGAGGTAATGGCGCGGGTTATCCCAAAGTTCACAGTCTGCATTGGAAAGCTAGATGGAACTTGATGGTTACAAAATGATTATATCCCAGAAATCCAGAACAACTTGCGCTGGTGGCTGTCAAACTAACCCACACACGTCCCCTAGAATAGAACCGGCGACCCCAGAGGTGATGTGAGTGTGTGGACCAGCGGTGTACACTGTCTAGATCGTATACTTTAGATCACTCCGCCACGAGGCTCATAGGTCAATTAAGCGGCTCTCGCGAGATTGTTAATCAATGCAACCAACTAACGGATTTTTATTGGGTGTCTATATTTGAAAGGTTTTCATCAGTTTAACGTTACTTCTTATATAGACCACCTAACGGGCCTAGATTTTGATCTGATTTGTCACAAGTACCTGAATGCATACAGGTGTTAAAAATGATAGATGGAAACAGAAAATTAAGCCGACTATTTTTACCGTCATGCTCATACACCAGCTAATTTGTCAAGGGGGGATTTTTGTCGTTATAATGACAAGTGTAGCTTCGTTATTTTTAGATAAAATCAGTCTTGAATTTGTATATAAACCCACGTGCTCTTTCGAACCCACGATTAACACAGACTGGGCCAGCGAGGCTAACACTAGGTGGGTTCTTATTTTACTGACCGCCAAGGTCTGTCCAGGTAAACGTTAATATTTGATTAATTGATTGATTAATTGATCAGTTGGCTCGTCGTTTACAATACACGACTAACGCAAACTGAGCTACAGAGTTTCACATTATAGTGGAACACTGACTCTTTCAAATAGGAACCACAATAAGCTCTGTTCAGGTAAACTATAATAAAACAAGGTTTCTTGCTTTCTTGGCCGGCCAACCAAATCGATGGATCGATGGATTGGGGTCAGGCTTTAGAGCATTTTACTTACACGAACTACGGTTCCTAAACATATATATTTAAATTTAGCATGCCAAATTAAAAAAGGCCCATATGGTACACAGTATTAAAAAACCACAACGCTCACCACAGATTATTAAATGTTATACATTTGTTATGTAAGCCTCGTCTGGTAAATTATTCTCCTCCGCTTGGTTAACGCATAGATACATATCGCTGATAGATATCCCAATTTATCAATGATACGAAATGTCGGTTTGTCTCAAAATCACCTGTCAAAAAAATGTTTCCGTTTTCCACTTGAATTGAGGTGCGAATTACTATAGAAAAAATGACATGCATATTTTTCAAAACATGAAGTGCGATTGTTTTACCCAGATATATCCATGGGAAGAAACAAACTAATTTAGGAACGAACGAACAAACGGACGGACAGATTGACTGATGAAACTAAAGCAAAAGGGAAGGAACAAATGAACGGACGGACGGACGAACCTAAAGTCAACACGAATTCGTTAAATAAAATGATTAAGGGAAACGCGTTATACAACATTTATTGCCATGAATGCATACCGATGACGAATTTTGGGAAACATAGCTGTCCATTTGATACGAAAAAAATACATAATCCTGTAACGAAGTCTGAAGGTAATTAAATTTATTTTCGTTTGTTTTATATCCATTCAACATTCAAATATGTCAAACAGAATTGTGTAGTGTTAAGATAAATGAACTGTACAAACTGAGCTGAATTTAAGACGAAATTGATTAATGAATGTAGTACGATGATGAGCTGTTTAGATGAATTTTGCATCAGTTGAATTTGCGACCTGTTTAGAGTTGAGATTGACATCAATTTGTCTGTACCCCTTGAGTCAACGTTGAGACTTGCTTTTAGTTGAATTTGATATGAGTGTGTTTGTGGAAATTTGAGTTTTGTATAGAGTTCAATTTGAGATAGGTTTGTCTTTCTTGAGATTAGCGAGATTCGTTTTGGAGTAGCAATTGAGTTGAGTTTGATTGGAGTTTGCTTATATCCCTTGCGTTGAGCTTCATTTTTTTTTTTCGATTAAAATTTGCAACGATTTGCCAGTGTCAGTGAAGAATTTGATATTTGTTGTTGAGTTGATTTTGGGATGAGTTAGGAGTTCAGTCTTTGTGTTACCCATAAAAACTAGATAATACGATCTATTCAGAATTTCCCTTTGTAAGTTTTTCTAGAACCCGAGATAACTCGTCGGTTTCAATTCATCGCCACCCCTGTCTGATTTTTTAAATAAATAAGTGTTGTTTTAGATGAATTGTATTAAATAAATAATATATGTATATATATACATCGATATTTATATACATTTATTAACAAAGTGCGTATACTAAACGGATAATTTCTGGTAGAGGTTTTGTAATATTTGGAATTGTGAACGTCGAATTGTGTTTGGTGTCAACGAAAGCACAATTATTTAATTCTGAATTAATTGTTGTGCTTTCGCCGGCGAATAAACAATAGTTGGTGTAGTGGGAGTTGCGAAAGTAGGCTAAACTGTAGCTCCGAATCACTACATCGACAGACTGTATTGTAATATAGCTGAATGCTGATCAACATAAGCCTTCAGTTGGGAAATAGTTCCTTTGTAGTAGACGCTTGGTGTGTATTACAATGCCTATTCTGTTTTAACAGATTGTTGTGGCTAACGTATTGTTAGAGAAAACTCGATTCCAGACGGTCTATTTTAAGTTGTTTTGACGGGTATATTGTAATACGAATAACAAATTCTACGCTATCCTTTATTTGGAAATTGTAGTGGCGGGTATTGTGTTGGGGCTATTACAATTCGGACACCTACTCCTGAAAAGAGAAGGACATGGTTTAACTGAAGCTGTTGTATTATCACCAGCGAGGCTTCAGATCCGGGCTATCTCTCTCAATGAATGAACCATCACCGCGTATTGTTAGACCCTTAACGGCGCATTGGTAAAACTACAGTAGCAAATCTGGGACAACCGTGAAATACGAAATACATGGAAGACACGCTAAACAAAAAATATCGCCATTCAACAGGGAAATGATTCCAAGAATAGCCATGTTCGGAGCTCATAGGTTATACACATACAGTAAGTAAAATAACGAGCTCTCACAAGTGTATGGGGAAATGTAGCGAGATCAAATGTAGCGAACAAAAACTCATTGTTTGATTAATGTTTAAGAATGTACTCAAGGGCATCTCACTTATATAACGGTGGTGCTCACCAACTGTACGCCTATAGTAGCCACACTAACCCACCAAATAATATAAAGCTGTTGTTATGCTAGAAAATGAATGTTCCTCGAATAAACCTAAAAGACAGAATGCCAGTTCTCGGTCAAAATTTTCTCTTTGCCCGTGGGGCTAATGCAATAATAGCGCAACAAAATGATTGGCTATAACTTTTGGGGGTTTTAAAATAAACAATTTTATACATTTTGTCAACAAAAATGATATGGACCCAAAAGCGTCGAATGACTAAAAAATGATGTCGTTCGTTTGTATGACAATCAATAGAAACTAAATTATTAGAAAACAATGTAATTAAAACTATGATCAATTGAATAGTGGAATAATTAAAACTGACCGTTTATGTCTACATATACATATTTAAATTGACAGATTTAATGGAAAGTATTGGAGTAGCATTAACGTTGGTATATTTTTATTGACCTATTTTTGGCATGTACCGGTATTTATATAAACTGAAGTTTATATGTCAATGATCAAAGTAAAACTAATCATGAAATGAGTCGAATTTGATTTGTAAGAGCATACGGTTTGTTTGTTTTTTCAAAATTTTATCCCTGTTTACAATAATTCGCAAATGACCACAAAATTCGCCCATTGGTACATTTAACACTAATTTTGACTATCGGGTTCAGTTATGGCTATCATAGAAAAACACCCAAGATGTCATGTCGAACACTTCATAATTTGCAGAGAACAGATCCGAAGGAAAACGTGTTGTTTTCACGATACTATTTCGAGGAAAATACAATTGTAGGCAGCATTTCCCTGTCTCTTCATTTTAACCTGCGAAGTTCCGGTCAAATCCCAACCCACTGACGTTGCTCTCTTATCGCTGTTAGTTACAGTCAGAAACTATCGGCCCATTATCAGAATAGTGGCCCATTACACAGGCTCAAATACAGATAATATTATAGTATCGTCTATAAATCCAATTTATTAGTACAGTGGAGCGAAAAGCAGCAATAGAGTCGGCCCCAAACACGGCTTCGCCATCAGGGTAACTCGTGCGCCTTCCGCTTCACATCACCCACGTCAGATTGCCTCCTCCCCAACAACTCATTAATATCTCTCCCCCTCCCCTAACAATAAAACCGGGCCAAATCGCGTTATTGAAGTATCAATCTAGCAATAAGGCATGAGACAAGAGCCTTGTCTGACATTAATCCGTCTCGCGCCAAACATGGACACGTGCGATCAGCGCGCGCGTTGGGACAAATTTGCATACATTTGCATAATTCTCCTGCAGTTCTGGGTGGAAATTAATTACATTGACCGGACTAATACATAAAGACCATGCCAATGACCCATCAGATTTATTCGCTTTTTCACAAGCCTCGCCGATCCGAGAGATTTCCTGGCTCCCAAAAACACTCCAAGTGATTCCGAGCGACATCATCAAACGAGACATCAAAGCAAATTATGTAGAACGGAAAGTAACGTTCTGTCGAGCTAAAAACATTAACGTAATAAGAGTTTCAGAGAAGAAAAACATTACGACACAGACAGATATAGTGGTGAATGTGAATTATTATATCTCTTCATCACGTTGATCTCTCTTTGCTGTCTTCAAAAAAATTCTAATAAAAGAAAGGACACGAGTACTTCTAGCTAACGCTATTGAACTACCAGATTGTTTTGCCTCCGTTTCTATAAATCAATCCACTTGATCCTGTTGAGCAAATTTTATGAAACGTTAATCCAAGAAGAAATATATTATGCCGTTTATATTACTCGCTTCAGTTTAACTTAATCCCAAAATTAAAGTGCAGCGTTTTGCTTCAAATGATGGACATGACGGACAAGACCATAATGCATTTTTAAACAGTCATGTCGCCTCACTTTCCTCAATCCATTCGACCTGTCTGGTTAACAAAATATTTGGAGCCTCTTATTACGATTATATTATTTTCATGCACAACATACTAATTCAGCAGCTATTAAGGTTTTTTATCTGAAGAATCTCAGAGCAAATATAATACATAGCCGAGAAATTTTTAAAAAATCGAATTGATTATCTTGACTTTGTGCCCGTTAATGTTGTAACGTTCGACGTCCTGTTAGAAACCTTAACGTAAGCAGTGTGGCAAAAGATGTTAAGAATGTGTTGAAATTTTATCGTTTTTTAAATCAGACTGAGACTTTGTGCGATTTCAAGCAAGAACAATTCTATCAAACAGGATCTCTGAAATGAGATAGAAACGTAGTATCCAGTAAATTAAGAAGTTGTTATCCATACTTAAGTCTTTTCATGTTTTAGGATTGCTGTTGACAAAACTAACATTTCAGGAATGTTTGAAACAGGATATTACACATTTTTTTGTGATTTCGAGCAAGACAAATTCGATCAAGTCACAAGGACGATTTTTGCTGACAAAACTAACATTTCTTGAATGTTTGAAACAACGTATAACCCTTTTTTTACGATTTCGAGCAAGACAAATTCGATCAAGTCAAAAGGACGATTACTGTTGACAGAGCTAACATTTCACGAACGTGTTAAATGGCCGTTTCAGCTTCACAACAGTGGAGTGAGCTGAGCGAATGGGAAACAATGGGCACGGTTGAGATATCATATCCAATAAAACTAATCCAAACTACATTTCTATTCTGAAATAATTGAATCCTCGGAGGTTCTTGCTGAAGGATAAACTAATAGGCGTGCGTTAAAAAGATTGGAACTAGACGTGAATTTGAAATAATGTTATAAAATCTGTGTAAATCGGATCAGTGGACTCGCTAGGCTTGCTTCGCCCAATCGACCTGTCCAAGTCGATCGCATTAGCGCTGTAGAAAAAATACTATTCCGTGTAAAACAATCAACGGATAGAAGGAATAACCGTTATGCTTGTCATGATATCTCGGGGTGGGAGAAGGTCTCTCGAAAGAGAATGGTTTTGACAAGTCTCTAGGATTTGTTAGCGGACGATAATTCTATGTAGGGGCTCAGAGCTGAAACCCACCATTCACGGACTGTCACTTTGGCGCATCAACCTAGCGGGAAGTCAACCATTATGGCGAGAGATATTCACGATGACATTTCCTACCGTTCTAACATTTAATATTTTCCTATTGATAACTGCTGCTGAATGATATAATCGTGTATTGGACCTAAATTACAAATTCAACGAAAAATATGGAAGATAACAGACCCCGAGTAGAAGGGTAAAAATCATATAATATACCTTATGAAGGTGTGAATAAAAGCGCTGTAACATTTGTGTAGGGTCAGTCCCTTTTTCGCTGAAATGTTGGTGCTGAAGGCAAAATGCCTGTTGGAAGAAATTTATCTTTATTGTCGCATTGAAAAATTTGGCGCCTTAACGTGGATGTCAATAAAATCCGGGGCTCTTCTACCATAAGCCTTTATACCTCAGTGGGCTAGTGGACTGACAGCGCTAGCTAGAAATAAGAGTTACACTCCCGGTAGGGGCGAGAAAAATTGTCTTTCTCAACAACAAAAAAATGTTTTAATATTTCGTGTTTATTTACTTTCCGTGGGGAAAACAAAATCCTACAGGAAAGTAATTGTTTACATCTTGAGAGGTTGTAGTGTAAACAGCAGACTATACATGTATTCAAAACAAGTGTGCAAGCATTTCCAATTTTCTGAGGACACTCCAACTTCTTCCTCAATGACAGTTACAGAAGACTCCAAGTTGTTTTGGTCTCATCAGCCGAGTGGGTTTACAAAATAATTCAGATTTTTTTAAGGCTGTAGTGCTTTAAATCAACTCGGTATTAGAAGAAATCATGACGTGCCGTGTAGAAATACGTGAAATACCCTGGATGTTGCGCGGAATATGTCCCGTGCACGGTGTAGTCGTTTAAATCCGCGTACACCCTTTGTCACGTAATGGCCTCGATTAATGCATTAATATTTTACAGAAGTGGTATAGCATGTAACGTCAACACGCGATTGGCAATTATAGAGCATTTGGTCGGGTTAGATATGTCCTCACAGCGAGTAAATGCCACAAATGCGATCACATCCGGGTATCAAGTGGCTTGTTACAGAGATCCGATTCCGACGGATTACACATTTAAACATACTAAGGTATGTCGTCTTAATATATTTAAGTCAAACGAAAATACGGTCTTGGTCCAGATTGATTGACGTTTTACGCCGTGCTTAAGGGTATTTCACTTATATGCCAGTCGTGTATTCCAACTATAATTGACACTAGCACAATCAAGATGTGAAGCGTTTTCATAATGTTGGAATGTTAATCTTCCTCCAGTGGTCAGAACAGAATTGCTTGGTCCTGGTTGATTTCAAGATTCTGTATATAATGTAAAAACCACTCAAAGATTATCTGATACCGTTACATTCGATTTTGAGTAGTAATTCATACATAGTCTCCGACATAAAATTTATTAATCAGACTCCATCAATCCAAAGGCGAATGTGGAATGGTTCACTCGATAGATCGCACGCATTATCGTTTTGCTTATGGGTTTATATATTTCCCAACTTTCCTTTAATATCTATCTTTACAGGACAGTTATAGTTTGAACTAAGGTAGATTGAAGAAAAAATGTAATTTATATTAGTATACCGTTATTGAATTTGGATTACTTTAAGTCGGTGTCTAAATATCTATGCGTGCTACATGTTGGTCATCTGGTTTCGGTTGCATGTAAAATTGTTATAAGCTTTTGTCAAAATGCTTTTTGATGGCCAACAACAACTCGACATTACGATCTATTGGATTTAATTAATCGAGCATGGCTAAAAGTGACAAAATTATTTTTATTGTGTTTATACAACACAAAACTGTTCTATAAATCGGCGAATTAATTACTAATTATGCTTTATAATGCATTTGTTTATGGAATTATATTCTTTGCGTGGTTTGCATTAACTCAACATAAAGCTAAGGAGGAAAGCACTGTAAAAAGTAGATTGAACGATAAAATCTAAGAACAGTAGAGAAAATTAGCAGAGTATTCAAGTGATAAGAACAATAGCGAAACACCGATTTAGACGTATTGAGAATGAGATAGGACGTGATGCGCATAACGGTACTGTTCTAGAACAAAAGAAATGGTTGCGAGCCACCCCAAAACAATCAGCCCCGGGGTACATTTTCAGCTTTCTGAATAGCAAACTTTATCTTGATTTGTTAACACTTGGGAAAGCGATGTGTAAATATGCGTGAAAAGTACAGATTTTGAGGAGATAAATTTAGCACACATTCCGCGATGTACGGATGATATGCTAGACAAATTGACCATAACGTAGATAAAATCAACACTGATTGGTCTAAAACAAAAGGAAATGACGTGTATACCCCTCGGGAACAACTCAGGAGGTTATACCGAGGGAAATTTACTCACTCGTCTGTTTTACAATGTCTTAAAATATTTTCGATTTTTGCTATCTGAAAAAAAAAAAAAAAAATACACAAAGCACAAGGTTAATTTGGTTTAACAATAAAATTGCTCGTGGACAGTCCGCAGCGGACAACTGCTGAGCGAATGGTCCGCTTAAAATACAAGCAAAAAGTGTACTTTGGGAGCAGAAGTCATCAGAGCACATATGCGGTCATCTTCTCTAGCCAAGGGTTAATATTCCGAGCTACTCTGCATAGGTTAGAGTTTATTTGTTTGATTGGTGTTTAACGTCGTACTCAAGGGTATTTCACTTATTTGACGACAGACACAAATACAGAACATCACAAACAAATCTGCTTCCCGTTACCCTTTAGCT